>CAUYPK010024466.1:0-14319 GCA_963574355.1 Loris lydekkerianus
CCATCTTTCTTTAAAGCTGCATAATATTCCATGGTATACATATACCACAATTTATTAATCCATTTGTGGATCGATGGGCACTTGGGCTTTTTCCATGAATTAGCAATTATGAATAGGGCTGCAATAAACATTCTGGTACAAATATCTTTGTTATAATGTGATTTTTGGTCTTCTGGGTATATACCTAGTAGAGGAATTATAGGTTTGAATGGCAGATCTATTTTTCAATCTCTAAGTGTTCTCCAAACCTCTTTCCAAAAGGAATGTATTAATTTGCATTCCCACCAGCAGTGTAGAAGTGTTCCCTTTTCTCCACATCCATGCCAACATCTCAGTCTTGGGATTTAGTGATATGGGCTAACCTTACTGGAGTTAGATGATATCTCAAAGTAGTTTTGATTTGCATTTCTCTGATTATTAAGGTTGATGAGCATTTTTTCATATGTCTGTAGGCCGTGCGCCTGTTTTTTAATTAAATATTTTTTCCTCCCTCCCTTTCTCTTTCTGTCTCTCCCTCCCTTTTTCTCTCTTTTTCTCTCTCTCTCCTTACTTTCATCTCCCATCCTCACCATTTTTTCTCTTTTATTCTATTACTTCATTCTTTCTCATCCTCATCTATTTGTTGCTCTTTTTGACCTTATCTTTAACATGGAGAAGTTTTTAATCTTAGTCAAATCTACAAATCTTTCCACTCACTCTCTAACCCACAGAATCATTGCTTCTGTTTCCATAATGTTATAGAAACTCTTCTTTCAAAGTTTATAAGTGGTTTGAGTCCCACTTGATCAGAGAGTGTAATTTAGTCTCTGTCCTTTCTCAGTTTCTCTGATTCTATTATGTTACTCCTATTCTTCTAATTATGAATTCTCAGACCCCTTCATTGCTTTTCTTCCTGTTTCCTCTATGTGAACAAGTATTCTCCACTGATCAGTCCTTTGCATTCTTCCCTAGATCTAGAAACACCAGAGATCTAGCTTAAGAATACCTGTTAACTACAGATGCTGGCATGAATGTGGAGAGAAGGGAACACTTTTACACTGCTGGTGGGACTGCAAAATAATACAACCTTTTTGGAAGGAAGTATGGAGAACCTTCAAAGAACTCAGGCTAGACCTCCCACTTGATCCTGCAATCTCATTACTGGGCATCTACCCAGAAGGAAAAAAATTCTTTTATCATGAGGACACTTGCACTAGACTGTTCATTGCAGCTCAATTTACAATCGCCAAAATGTGGAAACAGCCTAAATGTCTACCAACCCAGGAATGGAGTAACAGGCTGTGGTATATATACACCATGGAATACTATTCAGCCATTAAAAAAAAATGTAGACTTTACAGGCATCATATTAACCAGGATGGAAGTGGAAGACATTATTCTTAGTAAAGCATCAGAAGAATGGAGAAGCATGAATCCTATGTACTCAATTTTGATATGAGGACAATTAAGAATACAGTGGGGGTGGAGGAAGGGGAGAGCAGAGAGAGAAAGAAGGATGGAGGGATGGGGAAAGGAAGAGCAGAGAGAGAGAAGGAGGGAGTGGGGTGAGGCCTTGTGTGTGCCACACCTTTTGGGGGCAAGACACGATTATAAGAGGGACTTTACCTAACAAATGCAATCAGTGTAACCTGGTTTCTTGTACCCTCAATTAATCCCCAATAATAAAAGAAAAAGAAAATAAAATAAAAAAGAATACCTGGTAAATATTTATAAAGCAACACTTATAAAATAGTACCCTAGATGCAGCACCATGGGATAGGGGTGTAGTGTAGGAGAGTACACATTGCTCAATACAAAAACACTCCCAGGCTTCCCTTGGCTGTCAGGTAGTTCTGCTGGGCTGATTTGTCTGAGTATCCCACACTAGTAGATCATGCTATAAGCTTTTAAATAGTGGTTAAATTGCTCAAATTCCATATGCAGCAAAGAAACAAATCCTAATCCAAATTACTTTGTCTGTTCTTGTCTCCACTGAGACAATGGATCAGATCATGGATCATATCCAGAATGGATCATATCAATGGATCATATCCAGATGGATCATATGATCAATGGATCATATCCAGAATGGATCATATCAATGGATCATATCCAGAATGGAAATGGCCTGTTGCAATTAAGTGGCCAGTTGATCTTCTAAGTATTGGTGCTTATCAAGAGTTCCTTGTTTATTTACGTTGTTGGGTGATTAGATATAAGTGCCATGCCATGTCAGCAACTAGTCAGCCTTGGCCCATGGGAGCCTGTGCTGAAGGACCTGTTGTGTATATTCTCCATCTCTGCCACCTTGGCCACATCACTCATGAGCCTATTGTGCCAACACTGGGGTAGCTGATGACAGAGGCTGGCTGACATCAAGTAGACCAATCATTTTCTCTGCTTGGCAACTTGGTGCCTTTCCCATGGCAGGTTCTCAGGTGGGTGTTAATCTGTGATATACAAGTACACTGTGCCTACTTCTAAAAGCCCATCCATACGTCTCTAGTCTAAACTCCTATCTCTTGTCTTCCATATTTTACTTTCCATATCACTGACCAGCATGACAGATCATTTGTATCTGCCCATATGGTCATGTATATTCTAACCTTGGCCAATTATCCTTGAGGGGAAATACACAAAGTTTTGCTTATTGGGATTTTTTTTTTTTTTTTTTTTTTTTTTGCTACTGCCTTTCAAGACCACTGATTATATTCCAACCTAATGAAATCTCTGTTGACCTGGGAAGGACTCTGGAGCACATCCTGTCAAAGCTTCCCACATTGGCTTAGAATGCCTCTTTTTTTATGCCCTTACTTCACTTCACAACAAAATGTAGTGTAACCAAGGAAGCGTGGCTCCAGGTAGTGAGGTCCTATCCCTCCTGGTTAGCAGCAAGTCCTTCTTGAAGCTAATCTGGCAGTACATCTCTGTGTCCATCATATCTCTTCCCTAACACAGTGCTTGGAATAGCATATATATTGAAGGCATATTTCCACTATGACTTCTTGTTTTCTTTTTATAAAAAGATATCTAGAAGTTAGTGGTTACTTTTCATCAGTTCAAAAATCAATAATGTCTATAGCTTTCTTGTCATTATCCCAGGGTCCCAATGTGGCAACTACCACATTCAAGGCAAAAATTAGAAAGGATGTTTTAGTATATTGACCTTTTTGATCAGAAAAGCAAAACCTCTTTAAGAATTCTACAGGAAACCTTTCTTTTCTTAGGCCTCTTTGGCTAGAACTGAAGGTACACCAGGGCTTCCAAGAATGCTGAGAGAATGAGAATAGGATAGTCATAACTGACTTATACCAATAAAAATTTATTGCTTGGGTGTGGATATAATGCTATCCCTCAAAAATAAACATCCCCCATGAGAATACTGCTAGCATGGGAAAAGGAAGAGAGCTGAGGATGAGGTAGAATGCTAACAATATCTGCCACATTGAATAAATATTTATTGAATGGACAAGGACTTTTTTTGTTATACAAATAATTCCTCTAATGGGAACAAGTTTGACTAAATTATTTCTTAGGTCATTTTAGTTCCAATCTTTGAATGAAAGGGAATATGAAAGGTCATCCATAATTAATAAACAGAAATCTCTTAACTATGGCAAGTCATCAAGAGAGCCAGCAAAAAAAGAGAAAAATTCCTTAGTATCATGACCGGACTCATTCAGTATCCCCAAAGGGAACTTCAGGCAGACATTGACTTTCAAAACAGAGCTGTTGAGGCAATGGGAAGCCAGAGAGGAATAATAACCACTTTGTCCTTCTACTGGATTGGGGAAATAATGATCAGCTGTATGGTCCATGAAAAGCCTCACTCTTACCACCTTTTACGACGTGCCCCCGCCTTCCTCCCCACCCCTGACGGATTCCCCTGTTCAAAATCTGACGTAAATTGTTTCCTTACCATGGCAAGCTGCCCAAGATTTCTGGGAAATATGTTTAAACAGGAGTCATGCCAAGGCTGGAATCAGCAGTGCTTCTGTGTAGCCTGCAATGTAAGCTGTAATTAGGGATATGGAGAACCCTGAAGTTGTAAGCCAAGTAAGTGTGTTGCCTGTGTGTCTGTGTGTGTGTGTGGGAGGGTGTACATGCACACATATATATTTATATGTTGTATAAAGTTTAATGTATACATTATATAACACAATTATATAAATACATATGTAATTTCATACACACATATAGAAGTTTCCATTTATTTATTAACTTAGAATATGAAAAACCAAAGGCTAGAAAAATGTGTATGATTTTGAGGGAGTGGAGCAATGCGCCTAAGTCTTTTCTCTTCTTCCTCTCTTTTCAATCACTCATTCACTGACTCATTTTTTCAAAAAAAGAACTCTTCGGGGGGAAAGCATGGCTAGCAAGATAGATACAAAGTCCAGAGTTTATGGTGAAAGGCAGACATTAAACCAATATTTAAAATTGTTTCTCAATGACATCTACCCTTTTACCACCTTCTGCTTTTCCTATTGCTCACTATTTCATGGTTAAAGTAAAATATTGCCAGCTAGGCTGATATAGTTGAAGAAGCACAAACTGTGGTCTAAAAAGACTAATTGGAATTCCAGCTGAACTGCTTAAAAATTACTGGACCTTTGACAATTTACTAAACCCATATCAGCTTCTTTTTCTCTATCTGAATAGATGGCCATTCTCTATTCTCTATCCGAATGTGGTCTATTCACATACTGATTTTCTTTTTTTCATTCTTCCTTGTTTCCTTACCTACAATTTCTTAAGCAAGCTACCCCAAAACTTGCCGGTAGTTTTTAATGAAGTCATCTCTTTGGTATACAGAGATATTTGTTGTGTCTTATGGACTCCAGTTCTTTATTTGTTGAACTTAGTAAAATTGTATTGAGAACCTAGGCATATACAGAAAAGTGTACAAATCACAGTTTAAAGACTTTTCATGAACTGAACAAAGTTGTGTAACCAACATCCATATCCTGAAATGAAACATTATCAGTCTTCTAGAGTCCCTTATATCCTATTCTGGTCCTCACACCCATGGAGTAACCACTATCCTGATTTCTAACAGCAAAATTTCTTTTTACCATTTCTAAACTTTATATGTGTATTAATAAGACTACACTATAGGGATATTTTTTGCTTAAAGCGTCTTTCGCTAAATTCCATGTTTATAAGATAAATTCACCTTGTAGTTTCACTCTTCATTCACATTATTTTTCACATGAACACATCATAGTTTGTTTATTTATCCCTCTGTGGAGGAAATTTAGATTATTCCACTTTGGTACTATAATAAATAGTGCTATTATAAACATTCTCTACATAGGGGGTTGGGGCAATACATGTGCATTTTTCTTTTGGGTACCTAGAACTGGGATTACTGGGTAATAGCATATGAAAGTGTCCAACTACAATCAATACTGCCACCCAATTTTCCAAAGAGGTTGCACCAATTTTCACATTTCCATAAGCAGTGTATGAGTTCCTATTGCTGGATATGTTCACTAACTTTCAATATATCCTATCTTTTTCATTTGAACCATTCTGGCATGGTTGATATTAATATTATATTGTAATTTTTATATTATATTATAATTTTTATTTTCCTGATAACTAATAGAGTTGAACAACTTTTCATAAGGTTATTAGTAATTTAGATATACCCTTTTATAAAATTCCTATTCAGGCTTTTTGCCCATGTTTTGCTATTGAGTTATCTTTCTTTTACTAAGTGATTTACAACAGTTCTTTATATATGTTGAATATGAATCATTTGTTAGCATGTATATTGCAATTATCTTCCCTTTATCTGTGGCTGACCTTTAGTTTTGACTCGTTTTTGAACACTGCTGTGAGTATAATCATGCCTTTGCAATTTCTTGTCTGTGAGAATTCAAATAAATTAGCTCACCTTTTTGAATCTCAGTTTTCTATCTGGAAAATGGTAATAATTCTCCCTGCCTAACCTACATCACATTGTTGTTGGGAGCAACAGATGAGATCCTACATAAGCAACAGTATTTAAGCCAAAAACTGTAATTACAGTGTATCACCATTGTGGATTACTTATATTACCATTAGTGGGAATTAAGTTTTCTCCAGGGAAAGAAATAATTAAGCTTTACATTTCACAGAAAAATAGGATAGGTAAAAGTTTCCTATACAGGTGATGTCCTTGGCTCTTATCTTTGGGATCAAGAATATTTAGCTACACAGCCTGTATAGGAGAGGAATCTCTTAAGATTGATATACATGAGCCTCAGCACTTAAGTAACAGGTATTTTTAGAACCTGACATTCTTTCTTATCATTTCCTCTAATCTCACTCACTTTCCAATGGTTACATCCAATCAGGCAAAGATGTCTCTCCCAAGAAGGTGCTGCCATTTCTCAGGAACCTGGACCCATGACAGGATGAGTCACATCTATTTTATTCCCTCAAATGAAGTAGCTATTGGCTTTTAATTAAGAACTTAGTGGTTTAGGGTCTGTGGGAGATACAGGAAATATTGAACAAAGGAAGATGAGGTGCTAACTCTTTGACACTTTGGGATCACCTCATCTTACTTCCTAATTTTATACCTGGGAAAACTGAGGCTCAGAGTAACTTACCGAAGCATGTGCATCAAGTAAGTGAAGAACAAAAGGTTAGAATTCTGCTTTACAGATCATAAGTACTGGAGGACAGTGACAGTGTCTGTTTTATTCATTGCTATAGGATGTGGCCCAACAACCACAATGCCTTTCAGACATCCTTCCTGTCACTTCTCAGACACACAAAGCTCATTCCGATCCTCAAAGAGAACTAACCGAATAAACACTTAACACTTAAAAAAATAAAATAACAACAAGTGATTGATTGTTTAGAAAGTGTACACAGCTGGGACAGCTTATATGAATGATTTCTTGTGGGATTCTTCTCATGTTCCTCTGAGAATCCTTCTAAAACCACCCACACCTTAAGACAGAGTTAACCTGTGTTTTCACAGCAATATATTCTTAATTCTATCAAAGCACCTTGTATTGTATTGCCTCATATTATAGACATATATTCATGTGTTTGATTCCACTGGACTATGCCTCGTACAGATCTTGGTACTCAGTAAAATGGTCTCTATGTAGTGATCACAAGAGTGATTCAATAAGCCCACAAAGAGTTAATGGTTGACTTGCATATTCTTCTGTATCTCAACCTATATTCTCAGTGCTTCTCAACCAAGAAAGATTTTTTTATTATTATCTTTAAAAATGTAGGGGGTATGAATGTTTTCATTATGTGTATAGATTGAGTCACACTGAAGTCAGGGCTTTCAGTGGTTTCTATACGACAAAGGAAATAATCAACAGAGTAAACAGACAACTTACAGAAGAAGAGAAAATATTCCCAGGGGAGATTGGGCAATGTCTGGAGACATTTTGGTTTTCGCAGCTTGTGTGTATGGAGGTGGTATGGGTAGTGAGTTGCTACTGGCATCTAGTGGATAGAGATCAGGGCTGCTGCTAAGCTTCCTGTAACGCACAGGACAACCCTGCTGAAAAGACTTCTCTGGCCCTCTATGTCAATAGCATCAAGGCTGAGAAACCATGAGCTGTAAAAATTGTGGCTAAAATGTTGTCCATTGGCTTGAAGAATCCAAAACAAATACTATAATTGGTTTAATGAGAGTAAATCATTGGTCTTCTTCATGTGCAAGAATTATGCAATTATGCAGCACTCTTTTTCTAACCCTGTGGTGCCTGAACCCATCAGCCTTGTTCAACTGTAGAAAATCAATAGTATTGTCTGAGGGTATTCTGACCTCATTGAGAAGCTATCTTTGAATCATTTAAGTTTTTTTTTTTTGCAGTTTTTGGCCGAGGCCAGGTTTGAACCCAGCACCTCCAGTATATGGGGCCAGCGCCCTACTCCTTTGAGCCACAGGCACTGTTCCATTTAAGTCTTTGAACAATTACTTACTGTATACCCAATAGTTGCCTAGATAGCACTGTGATAAGATAAAAGAGAAATTATTCCAATGAAATTATTGCTTTCCACTTTTCAAAAATCTTTACTATGTGACATTACAACTTTCCTTTTAGATAAGGAGAACATGTGTTATTACCCCAATCCAATAAAGAAACTAAGGTATAGAGAAATAGATGAATATAGCTCCTAATTCTAAAGATTAGACTTCTCTCAGTAAGGTAAATGTGAAATCATTACTTGTATAAAACTGCCGACAAGGAAAACAATGAAACCCATTGTAGTTGCCTATTTGAAGTCAAAAAGGTGGTAGAAGAAAGCAGGATCAAGTCCTCCTCAAGCCCCTCTTTGGTAAGTCTACCATGGGTACAAGAAGCCCTCACTAGCCCTAGAATATTCTCACTGTTGGGAAAGGTTCTGTGGTGCAATTAAATAAGCGCATTTTAGAGTAGTTGAACTAGTTTCCGGGTGAGCTATCTTATAAAACTTTATCATTTAAAATAAGTATAAAAATACATAAAATTAATCCACATTTTAGTAAATATTTCTATTTCTCACCCTGAGCCTTTAGAAGAAGGAGGCTTTACTTTTCTTAATATACTGAGAAAGAAATGAAGACTCATAGCAGTTAATAATTTGCCCAGGTGGTTGCATATGATTATGTGACTGGTGACATTTTTGTCTCATAACTCTCTCCTCTTTTTAAATCATCATTATTGCTCCCCTACACTCCACATTAAATTTATATAGCAAAGAGAAAAGTTAATAGAGGAAGCAAAATACTTAGAAAAGTATTATATCTCCAGGGGCTGTGTATGACTCATTAAAATAACTAGATGCATCCTCTGAGAAACAGAGTCAAAGTAACGAATGTGGGAAGATAATTCTCCTTCCTGTGAACTGACTGGGTGTAAGATTCTCTGATTGACATTCTCAGATTTCCATAAGTAGAATAGAACTCTGTGTCCCTTAAAAGTGGACCTCTGAGTTGAGAGGTATTTTTAAACTTTCCAAAAAAAAAAGAAAGGAAGAAAGAAAGAAAAGAAAAGAAATTGCTAAAACAAATAAAGGATCTTTCCTCTACCAAGAGTTGTAGTTGAGCCAAGGCAATGTTCATGGCAAAGGAAACCAACACCCACAGATTCCAGACCTGTTTGTGTTCAAGTGACTGAGGTACATTGAATTCTGGTCATTGCATCTAGTAGGGTAGATAGTCCTTGATTTAACTTCAAACAATTTTTATCATCTTCAACAAGAATTTCATATACAAGACATGCAATTTCACAATAAATTTGCTGTTTCGAACTGAGTTACTCCCAAGGATATAGATCTAAGAGGTTTTGAGAATACCCAATACTAATATGTAGAGCCATGCCTATTGTTCTCAGGTTCATATCTCAGAACACAATTAGACTCTTATAGCTTGGGGGATAGTGTGTCATAAGCAACATTACTATGTTTATAAAGTGAAGTGAACTCACTATTTCACAAGTAATAACAACAGTAAAAGAGAACCTTCCATGAAATTATACTAGTATTTGAGAGAAGAATCAAACACAATTTCACTTGTATAGTTAACTATTGAATTCTGTAGAAGTTATCACTATAACTACTTAACATACGAAGGATTCTGTGCTACACACAAGAGATATAAAGAAGAATTTGAAAAGCAACCCCTATCCTCAAATACAAGACAGATACATTTCTAAAAAACTGCATACAATGGCAGTTGTTTGTACAAAGCCCCATGTCAGCACAAACGTAGGAGTGACCAATTCCACATGGGGGACAAAAGTTGTGAAAATAAATCCAACAAATGGTTGAGGCTATTGGCATGGTCAATAAGATCAATCAATCTTAGTCCTTTAAAATGGTCTTAGGAACCCTAACTAAATGACCAGTGGTTGATTCAGAGACCACACAAACATACACACAGACTTATTTAACTACCAGCCCATTCAGGCACAAGATTGGCTCCATTGCGTAAATTTCCTTTAGGACTGTGCTTTCAGTTCTCTCCTTCCATTTCACAAACTGAGGTCATGGAGCCAGCCTGGAATATGACTAAGTCAACTCTTACATCTTATAAGATTTCACAAGGATGAAAGATAATTGCATGGGTGTGGAAAGCCAGATTTCAGGGAGGCAATAACCTCACTAGTTGCAATGTAGACAATGGACAATGTCAAATACCCAGAACTGCTACTGCTCAGCTCAGCTTCTTCCAGTACACATTTAATCCTTTAGCCCTAGATGGGCATTATTTCATCTGGTGATCAAGAAGCATACAAAATTATATGGCTTCATATAGTAAACCTTTGGTCTCTGGTCTGCCAGGACCAGTTAAGCTTTCCCAACATTCCATGGTCCATCAATAAATATCACTGACAAGTCTTCAGGATTTTTTTGTTTGTTTGTTTGTTTGTTTGTTTGTTTTTTGAGTATTTTTATAGAGTCTCATTCTAGAGTGTAGTGACAACATCATAGCTCACTGCAAACTCAAACGCTCAAACTCCTAGGATCAAGAAATCCTCCTCCCTCAGCCTCCTGAGTAGTTGGGCTATAGGTGTGTGCCACCATGCCAGGCTAACTTTTTCTATTTTTAGTAGAGACAAGGGTCTTGCTTTTGCTCAGGCTGGTCTCAAACTCCCGACATCTTGTGATCCACCTAGCTCAACTCTCCAGAGTGCTAGACTTCACAGGCGTGAGCCAGCATACCCAGCAATGCCAAGTCTTAATATTAGGACTGGGGAATCAATAAATAATGAGCTACAATCCCTGTCTTCAGGCATTGCACAGTCCAGGGAACAAAGAGGTTTCTAAATTGGCAGTTAAAAGTGTGATTCCAAGATGCCAAGACCTCCTAGAAATTGTATCTAAGCTAAATCCTAAAATAAATGTAAATGATATCTGAGTGCCTATGTATCTGTTTTTACCCCAGAACCATGCTGTTTTGATTATTATATCTCTTAGGGTATTTTAAATTGTTTTCCCATATTTTCAGCACCCATCTCAAATAAGGAACAACTGGGGACTTCCTGAACCAGAAACCAGAGTTCTGGACCAAGTTGTCTTTTTGCCTAACATAAGTTCACCTAATTCTAATGTCTTAAATATATGCAGAGAAAGAAGTCAGACATAAATGGTCACATATTATAGGATTCTAATCATATAAAATATCTAAAATAGATAAAAATCCATATGAACAGAAAGCAGATCAGTGGTTGCCAGGGGGTAATGAATGAGAAAATGGGTAGCAAATACTTAACAGCTTTAGGTATTGTTTTAGAGTCACAAAAATATTAATATCATAGAATTATATAGAAATAGAAATCATACAACACTATAAATGTCACAGAATTGTTCATTTAAAAATGACTAATTTTATGTTAAGTGAATATCACTTGGATAAGTTAAAAAAATATGTACAGGGAAGAAATCATCACACCAAAGACAGGAGATCCCACTTCCTCTTGGATATAGTTTCCATCAAGACTGGAGGGTATCATTTAAAACTGAGGGATACTTGATTTCTGGTCCCTCTCAATCATTTTAGGAGACCCTTTCCTTTACAAAAACATAGTGCTGAGCCTGACAAATCAGTGTGACAATTAGAGAAATAGTTAAAGCTTCATAATAAAGCGAATTGAATGTTTCTTTTTAAATTTTAGTCTTCATGCTATAGAATCTCTTTGACAAATTAGTGATTTCATGGGGGAGGAGGCAAGCATAGATGTGTTGATGTTCCTGACTATCTGGAAAGTTCGTTTTCTTTCTCATAGAGTCAGTTTTTCCATGACTTGAAGGTCTTTTAGCCAAAGCTAAGGCAGTTGTTGTGGGGAACCAACTTATGGCCTCCCCTCCCACAGTAAGCTATCCCAGTGGCTCTCCAAGGACATGCTGTGTTTATAGCATATCTATTTCAAAGATCAGCTAATTGCTCCACAGGCTGCAAAAAGTGCACTCTCAAATCATAAAAGGGAAACACTCTGGCTTTTCCCAGGCCACAAAGCATGACCAAGTTGATTAGGGCTCATAATTCACACTGCTGATAGCTAAGCTTGATCCTCCAAGAAACAGCTGCCCTATAAAAGTGGAGACAGAGAGCGTATATCACGCTGTTCAGGCAGCCGTAGTCACAGCTTTGCATCCACAATAAATGGCTTCTGCCATTACTGGCCAGGACTGCACTGTAAGTGAAACAATAAGAGTAGAAAATAGCCTTTAGTTATTGAGTTCACCTACCCTTAACATCAAATCAAACCTCAGCCTATGCAGTTCACAGAATCCAAACACCAAAGAGTGTTTCCAAAGATGGAAAACACCTCAGTGGGGAAGTGATCTGTTCCCAGGAACTGGCATTGGACATTCCCCCATAGGACACACAAATGTCAATGTCCACATCTAGAATATTTGGAGGGAAAAAGCAGTCTGTGCCTTGCAGTAACATACACCTTATGGAGGAAGGGCCTCACCAACACCTGTTAGAGTCCTGAAGGCTCGAAAAAGAACCACCACTTGTGAGCAGAATGTTATAAAAAGGAGAATCTTGATAAAACTTACACAAAGAAACTTTTTTGTTCAGTCATTCATGTTAAGTTGAAAGATACAGTGTGAAATAAACCATTTTGTGGCTTAGGAGACAGTCATATTCCACAGGAAAACCATGTGAGTGAATTCTTTTTCTAGCACAGATAAAGCCCATCTTGGATTCTATGTGCTGTGACAGGTCTTTCTCTTGCTAATGAAGGGCTCCAATGTGACACTACATGTTAGTAGGTTGGGCACACAAGCTTTGGATTTGCCCAGATGTTTCTTTGAATCATAATTCTATTACTTCATACATTCATTCATTCAATCATCTAATAGATATTTTCAAGTGCCTTCTATGTGTTTGAAAAACAGAGGACAAGATAGGATCCTTCTCTCAAGCTTACTACCCAGGGATTATGGAACAAGAAAGTTAGCATCTTAATAAAGCTGAGACGTGCTTTGAAGAAAGGTGAAACAAGGTAGGGACTATGAAAAGAAGGGAATTGACAAAAAGAGGCCAAACCAGGATTCCTAGAGGAAGTGACATATTAGCTGAAACCTGAAGACCATGTAGAAATTAACAAATAAAAATGTGTACACTTGTATGGAAAGAAAAGATGGGAAACAGAATATATAAAAAGACTCAGAATATAAAGAGTATCAGGACTTCAGAGAAAAATGAAATAGACCTAGACTCAATAGTATCATGAAAAAGAGCTTTTATAGATAGTTTATATATATTACATATATATAATATAAAGGTATATATTTTATATATATTATATAAATGTATATATTTTTATATATTTATAATATATATGTTTATATATTTAGTTTATATAGTATATATTTTATATAAATATTATAAGCATTTTATATAATATGCATATATTTAAAAATTTATATTTATACTATTTTTCATATATATATTATATATATGTATAATGCTCAGTACCTGAATACTAGCAATGAATTCTAGTATAGTTATAACCATAACAAAATATCCACTCCCTCAAAATCAAAGTGACTTTTTGCCTTCCTTTCGTCTATATGTTTCAGTGTTTTATGAAATGTTTTTTGTAAATTTAGGTACAAAGTAGTTGATTCAATATTGCAGATTTTGGGAAGTTAGAGAAGTTTATTTGTTTAATCAATTAGTCAATATATATTTACTGACCATCTTTTCTGTGCTGCTCCCTCAGATTGCCTCAGATTAGAGATGCAATGATGAAATGTTGATTGGGAAAAGAAATAGTTTAAGTATTGAGCAAATTACTGTGGTTCAGCATGGTTTGGAGTTTATGGCAGAGCATATCCTCTTCTTTTTATTTATGAGAAGAATTCTCAATTTTTGTCCTAATAATGTTCTGTTTCATAATCTGGGTGTCGATTGCATAGATGAACTTAGTTTAAGAAAATTTACCATTATGTAAACTTACTTGGGCATATTTTTGCCTAGCTAAAAAGATTACATTTGTAAGACTCCCATGCAGCGACATATGTAATATTAGTATTGCTGACTTCTAATCAATGAAGAATAAACACTGATGCTTAGTGGTATTACCAGTAAATCTTTTGTTTGTTTGTTTGTTTTGAAGAGGTAAGATCTCACTCTGTCACCTAAGCTGGAGTGCAGTGGCTGGATCATAGCTCACTGCAGCTTCCAATTCCTGAGCTCTTTACTAAGAAGAATATGTTCCAGCTCCATCCACATAAACATGAAAGAGGTAAAGTCTCCATTTTCTTTAAGGCTGCATAATATTCCATGGTGTTTAGTTTTGATTTTTATGTTTTTTTTTTTTTTACTTACTTTTATTTAGATTATTAGGAGCCATTTCTGCAGTGGTGGGAAGA
>CAUYPK010024467.1:0-12061 GCA_963574355.1 Loris lydekkerianus
CTCAAGCTCTCCCCAATGCAGCTCAACTGAGCGCCAAGTCCAAGAACACCAAAAAAGTTCACAGGTAAGGCCTTTCCAGTTTGCAGTCTCACTGCTGCTTGTACTCACGGTTGCCGGCGGGATTAGGTTGATCGAACACACGCAGCCACTTGGCAGTTTTCCACTGTTTTTGTCTTCCTCCTGGGGTCCAGAAGTCCCTTGCTGGCTCCCTGTATCCTCAAAGGGATGATCCTAGGCAGATCCCACCGGCCAGAGATGTCTGGAGTCTTGTCTGCCCAGATTCGCCAGGCCCAGTTACAGGGAAGCTGTTACTCAGCTGCCATCTTTAATCCTAATCCAAGTTACCTAATCTTTGAGGACATTTTCCTATTTTGCCAAGCACAGTCCATGCTCTGGCCCTCAGATACAGTAGAACCTCCACAGTTGACCACTTCCCTACACTGACCACCTGCTTAAGTTGACCTAATTTCTATAGATGACATCACCATATGTGCGTATCAGTACAATAGGCCTAGTTCCTTATGTTGACCACTTCTCCAGCTCACAGGTCACTTGCTGATTTTGTGAGGACTGTTTTGCTTATCTGTGGAGTTGGATATCACTGAGAGTATGCATGGGCCTTTTTTTTTTCTTTTTGCTAATCAGCTTTCATCATTAGTGCTGTGTATTTAGTGAGTGGCCCAAGACAAGTCTTAATCTTTCAGGGTGCATCAGAAGACAAAAAAGGGTGGACACCCTGCGAGTAGAGCATCAAAACCCCAAATCTCATACAAATCTCATCACCTTCAAAGTCCAAAGGGTCATTATATAAAACACCTAAATCAGGTGTGTATGAGGCTGCTGGGCACATGCCTTCTCCAGCTCTGGAGTCAGTGTCCAGAGATGGAGAGACAGTTATTTGCCACAACACTCCTGTCATACAACTGCGGGACAAGTATGAGCTGATAGTTAAAAGCCTTCCGGTTCAAAAAAGGAAGAAATGGATGGTTAAAAAGGAGTCAGCAGTCCAAGGGATTTTTGATTAGGTTTCATGGCCTGAGAATGGTCCTCCGAGACTGTAAGTCACACTCTCAGGACTCATTATGACATCTCTGCCATCTGGAGGTGAGAAGCATCCATTCCCAGTTCCTTTTGTTTAATAGTTCTTCCCTTAATTCATCTCTCTTTTCTCTCATTTTACTATTTCTATAAGCAGTAAGAAGGTACTTTCAGGATTTTGCTTTGAAATTTCCTTAGTCACGCGAGTACCGTCTCTTACAAGCACCACTTTCTGCATGTCTGGGGGCAGTTTTATTGAGATCCTGTTCGCCACTTAACAGGGGTGCTTAGCCTCCAGTTTCTAATAATAGGCTCCTTACTTAATTCCGAGCCCTCAACAAAAGTGTTCTTAAATTCCAGATTTCTATTAAGAGCTGTTCACAGAGATTTGGCTTTTTTCTAAGGCTGTTCACAGTTTCTGAATTACACTCCCTGCCTCCTCCTGAGCACTCGCCAACCGCGCCTTTAATGTTCATATTTCTGTCGTTTGTTCAGAGGAATCAAGGGTTTTTCTTACCTTGTTCCCCCCAAATTTTTTCAACTCTACCAATGGCCCAATTCGAAAGCCACTTCAGTGTTTATATTTAAACTTTTTGTTTTGAGATCATTGAAGGTTCACTTGTAAGAAATCATACAGAGAGATTCCGGGTGCTTTTATCCAGTTTCCCCCAGGGATTGTGTCTCACAAAATACCATGTGGATATGATAACATGTCCAGTCAGGATGAAGAACATTCCCTCGCCAAGGTGACACCCATGTTTTTATACCCACATCCAGCTCCCTTCTCCCAGATCTCTGGAAACCACTAGTCTGTTTTCAATTTCTGCAATTCCATTGTTTCGAGAATGTTATATAAGTGGAATCACATAGTATGTAACACTTCTGGATAGGCTGTTTTTCACTTGGCATAATTCTCTCTGCAGATTCGTCCAAGTTGTTGTATGTATCATTCCTTTTCATTGCTGAGTAGTGTTCAGGGTATGGGCACATTGCAATTTGTTTAATTATTCAGCAGATGAAGGACATCTGTTTTTTTTTTTTTTTCAATGTTTGATTATAAAAGTGAGTATGAATATTTGTGCATGGATTTATGTGAACACAAATTGTCACATAAATACCTAAGGGTGTAATTTCTGGGTTATGTGGTAGTTTCTTTTAGGACACTGCTGAACTGTTTTCTAGCTGGCTGTACAATTATGCTTTGCCATATGCAACACTGAGTGATTGAATTTCTCTGCATCCTTGCCAGCATCTGGTGATGCCACTATTTTTTGTTTTAGCTATGATGATAGGTGGATAGTGATATCTCACTGCAGTTATAATTTGCATTGGTTAATGCATGTTGAATATCTTTTCATGCACTTGTTTGCCATCTGTATATCTGCATGGCAAAAAGTCTGTTCATGACCTTTGTTCATTTTCTAATTGGGTTCTTTGTTTACTATTGAGTCTTAAAAATTTCTTATATATTTTAGATACTAGTCCTTTGTCAGATGAGTGGTTTGCAAACATTTTATCACTGTATTTTCATCTACCACAATCTATCACAGATTTTTATCACAAAAGTTTAAAATTTTTGTGAAATACAACTTACCAATTTTTCCTTTTTGGTGTTTTTGGTGGCAGATCTAAGAATGAGCATGTTTCTAACTATTATCCTATTCCTGTCCCACAATTGTACAATGGAAATATTGGGGAGGTAACTGCCTGTAGCACCCCAGGCCTAGAGATGGAGAGGAAATGTGCCTGGGAGTTGCCCCTAATGGATTACATCCAGGAGCCTCACTCACATCTGATTTAGGTATTTTATAATATGAACCTTTGGACTTTTGAGCTGATAAGATTTATATCAGATTTTGGACTTTGAGTTGATGCTCTTATGGGATGAGACCCTTGCCAACCTTGGGAGGAGGTGAATGTATTTTTGCATTTTGGAGAGAGAGAAATATTTGGGCACCAGAGGATGGATTGTGCTGGGCAGAATTGGAAAATGTTCCCCAAGATTAAATTCTCTCTGGTTTACACACTCTGAATAATCCCTAGGACTATAAAAATGAAGGATTTTACTTCTGTGATTCAATTACTTTACATTTGTGAAGGAGAATTTGGCCTTAGATTGGGAGATGGGTGGATCTGAACTTACCATATCAGCCTTTTAAAAGCAGATAGTTGAAGGCCGGGTGATTCAGGCCTGTAATACTATCATTCTGTGAGGCTGAGTTTGGTGGATCGGTTGAGCTCAGGGGTTCAATACCAGCCTGAGCAAGAGTGAGACCCCTGTCTCTCCTAAAAGAATAGAAAAAAACAGCCAGGAATGGTGGCACATGCTTGTATCCCAGCTACTCAAGAGGCTGGGGCAAGAGGATCTCTTGAGCCCAAGAGATGGAGGGTGCTGTGAGCTATGATGGCACCTCGGCACCCTAGTCTGGGGCAACAGAGTGAGACTCCGTCTCAAAAACAAAAACAAACAAACAAAAAAGCAGAGAGTTTTCTCTGGCAGGTCACTGAACAGGAGGTGAGAGATTTGAAGCGCAAGGGAAATTTGATGTGGGAGAAATTCTCTGTTGCTGGAGAGACCAAGTGACAAAAAATCCAGGTATTCTTGAGTTGCTGAGAGTGACCCTTGAACCTGGCCTGCAAGGAATTGGAAACTTCATCTCTACCACTGCAAGGACCAAATTCTGCTAATAATAAAATGAGATTGAAGTGGCTATTTTTCTCCAGTGTCTCTAGGTGAGAACTCTGCTTAGCCAACACCTTGATTTTAGCCTAGTGATACCCTGAGCAGAGCTCAACCACATCATGCTAGACTTCCAAGCCATAGAACTATGTGATAAATAGCTGTTTTAAGCTACAGGACTTTGTTATGCTGCAACAGCAAACTTTTATCAATGTGCTCAATCGGCTCTCATGAACTGGTACGCACTGGCTCTAACACAGCGTAAATGGCTTCCTAGATATTGGATATTTTTTGATGCTATCATAAATAGTGTTATCTCTTTAATTTCATTTCTAAGTGACTACTGCTAGGTCTACAAAAATACAATGTATTTTCATATATTTCCGCATGTGTGTTCTCTATTCCGGTAAAACCCAACTTGATTTTTTTCCTTAGTATTTTTAGCACATATACTCATGCCATTTGTAAGTAAGGAATGCTGTTCCCTCTTTTCCAAACTTTATGCCTTTTGCCTCTGTTTCTTTGCCTAGCCAGGGCCTCCAGTGAGACATTAATAGAAGCTATGAGATTGGCCACTTTGTGTTTTTCCTGACCTTGTGAAAATGTTCATTTTGTCACCATCAAGTATGTTAGTTGTACTCTTATCAGATTTAGAAAGTTTCATTTCACTCTAAGTTTGATGACAGTTTTATTATAAACCAGCCTTGAAATTTATCACATGTGTCTTTTTGGTATCTCTTCAAATAATCACGTTTTTTCTTTTTTAATGTGGGAAATGTAAAATTTAAATTGGCCTCACATTCCATGATGTATTACTTTTTTTGCATGTCACTGGATTTACTTTGTTCATTTTGGGGAAGAATTACACGCTGTTTATGAATGAGTTTGTCCAGAAAGTCCAGTAATTTTCCTTACTATTAACGTCCTTATTGAGTATTGGAACTAAGGTTATGCTGGTCTTCTTATATGACGACTAGGGTAATGTTTCCCACTTTCTTATCTCTGGAAAGCTGTGTGTAATATTGGTTCCGTATATTCTGTAAATGTTTGTCACATTTTCTGGGATAGCTGTCTGCTGGTGGAGCTTTGTTTGGGGGAAGATTTTCGTTTAATTTACAGCTTTGATTTATTTAATCACTATAAAACTATTCAGCTTCTCTATTTTCTTGGTGTCAGGTTTTATTTTTCTAGAATTTCGTTCATTTTTTACAGTCCATTTCTAAAAGAAAATGACTCACAAGTCATTGTCATAGACTCTGCCCATCCTGCGCCATCTTGCTATTTTTCGGAAGTTAGGAGATGTGATGCTATTAGCTTAAAGCTGTCTCTCCATCCTGGGCTTCCTCCTTCACAGCATCTAGTCTAGCAATAGACTTAGAACAGATATTCAACATTTTTGTTCCCAACTTTTTTGTTGTTGTTGTTGTTTTTTAAATTTTTAAAAATTAAATCAAATCAATAAGGGTACAATTTTCAGGTTACAATGTTCTCACTTCCAGGGTCAAGTTCCATTTGTAGAAGAGCCCCTCACCCAGGGAGCGTGTTATACATCCTCACAATTCTCACTTCTGTCTTTTTTTCTATAGATAAACCTTTATGGGAATTCCCCAGAAATAGTTTGGAGTTATGTTTTTTCCTAAATCAGAAGGCATGCTACTTACAGTGTTAACACAGCATTTATAAGGAATGTTGATGACAGAGTTTTGCAAAATGGTTTAAGAATCTTTTGATTCTCTAGCAAGCATATCTTGGTCCCCCCTGTTGGCTGGCTGCTCAGGGAGCTGTTGCAAGTGTGCTTGCCTTCCTATGGCAAAGGGTCCAGAGAAGGCAAAAAGCCACTCTTGGCTGCTTCGTAGATACCCACTTGCCAGACCAGTAAGGGGACCTTCTGTTCAGATTCTTTTGCCAATGTCACGTCTGTCACTCAGAGGTGCAGCCTGGAGGGAACCTGTTCTGTGCAGAGCTTGGTAGTCTTTGAGCCTAATGAAGAAAGCTCTCCCTCTCAAGGGCAGTTAGAATTTTTTTTTTTTTTTTTTTGGCCGGGGCCGGGTTTGAACCCACCACCTCCGGCATATGTGGCCAGCTCCCTACTCCTTGAGCCATAGGGTGCTGCCCGACAGTCAGAACAGTAACAGACCCTAGAGATCATAGTTCAGGGTGGAGAGGTTGCTGCCAGGCAAGGTGGCTTCGTTTACACTCATTCGCTGGGTGAGCCGAGACCAGCAGCTCTGACGGCTGCAAGCAAGGCTCACGGTCTTCCGCCAGCAGGGGCGTCCCTTACTCCACTTCTGGCATTAGTGTTGCTCTTCCCTCATCCACCCAAACCTCTAGCTGCAGGGAGCTGTGCTCCTCCTTCTATTCACAGCCGACCTCCTCTCCTTGTCTTCCTATTTTTTAAAGAACTCGACCCCCAGAGAAGAGCCTGAGGCTGTCACGGGCCACCCCCACCACAGATGCAGCTGCTCCCTCAACTGTAAGGCCCACCTCCCACCATCTGCAGGAAGTCAGGTAAAAGGAGCCAGGTGTGCTTCCCTTTGCTGGTTTGGCAGAAGTTGCAGGTGACATTTCCAGTCACATTTCATTGGCCAGCATTTCATCGTCACAGGCCACCATTTTTCACTGGGTAGCCTTGTGACTGACAAAAATTCCACCCCGAGTGTAAGAAGGGGAGATGGATATTGGGGAATAGCCAGCAGCCTCTGCCACATG
Source organism: Loris lydekkerianus (assembly GCA_963574355.1). Lineage (NCBI taxonomy): Eukaryota > Metazoa > Chordata > Mammalia > Primates > Lorisidae > Loris > Loris lydekkerianus. The sequence goes on from CAUYPK010024467.1 coordinate 6,428, forward strand.
GTGGTGACTCCATTAGCCAAAGTTATCTTTTAAAACATCCTGTCAACCCCCAAGTGAAAATCTTTCTATTCCCTTGAAATAAAACCCAATTCCTCATTCACAGCTCCCAAGGCCCTGTAAGATCTGGTCCCTGCCCTCGTTCAAACCCTGTCTTGAAACTCACTCTGCCTTGTTCCTGGCTCTCTGGCCATACTGCCCAATTCTGTGAAATTCCAATGACATCCAAATTCCTTGCCATACTGTGGACTTTGGACTGACTCACTGTTCTCTTTGCCAAGAAAGCTCTCCTCCCACACCCTCCCTACCCTGCAGGCTTAGATTAAATGCAGCCCCCTCAATAGGCTTTCCCTGGCCCCTCTATGTGAACTAGACCCCTAGCCACCCACCTAGTTATTCTTGGTATTGTCACTTTATGTTTTTCCAAGAGTGACGCTTGGACCCATTTTCCTCATCATGCCTGAGGAGTGTTCAGTAGGGAATTTGGCCCTAAAGACCCCAAATCTACTTATCCAACCAGTCACTTAATGGAGAAAGCCTGACGTACATGTCTTGCCATGAAGACACCACAGAAGCTTGTATGTGGTTCCTGAGATACACTTTCCCAGCATAGAAATCACAGCATTGGCAAAACACGGCCCACATGGCTTCAGGCTCTTCCCCCAAGTTCATAAAAAAGTAGGACAGGAGAGGAGGTCTGCTGTGAAGAGGACCAGGTAAGCTCTGAGTGAAGGGAGGATGCCAAAGGCCTTTGTACGGCTTTTCAGATCTCTTTAGAAAGAGTTACTTTAAGTTCTTTGGTTGCAAGCAAAAGAAACCTACTCTGTCTAAGTGAAGTAACCAAACACCCCACTCCCCATATCTCCCAGTATATTGGAAGGGTAATCACATCTTCCACAGAAACCAAGGAAAGTCAGAAGGGGCAACTCCTAGGTTTTGGCAGCTGTGGTTGTGGAACCCGGGGTGCTGTGGGTAGCAACTCCCAAGTTCAGTATTTGTCCCTTCAACATTCCTACTTGAGGGAGGAAGCCTGGCATTGTACGGCTTGGGTCAGGGGTCTTCTGGATCCATGCCATGGCTGGAGCTGTTCACTGTAGGCCACGTCCTGCCCCAACATGGCCCTAAGAAGCATGTCTTACAGAGGACACAGTTCCTGTGTTCAAACCCCAGCTAGCTGGATGGTCCCGGCAGATGAGTTGTCTATTTACTGAGTCTCAGTTTTCTCACCTATAAAATGGACATTCAAAAAAATAGAAACTATGTCAGAGGGTAGGGGAGAGAACGTGTGTGGAGGGGTCTGGACTTGGCCTGGCCCAGTGCGGGGCTCCCACTTCATGTGCATTTCCCCAGCCCATGTGAATGCAGCGAGTAGGGGGCACCCTGACCCCTGGAGAGGCCCCTTCACCTCAGGGAGGCACTCTGACCCTGGGGTAGGCACCATGACTCCCAGGATGAATCCTAACCTCATGGAGCAGTGGAAACTCAGAGCAGTCTCAGCTAAGACCCCTCTTGAACATGCCCCCTCCTGGCTTCCCAGGAGAGAAATGTCCTGGCCTAGAGTGGCTCTGTGGCATAGGTGGGCCCACTTTGTGGTCCTGCTTATGGCAACTATGAAAGCATTGCGGGGTGATGAGCCAGGCTGGGGCTGGGAATGTAATTTTCTGGCTTTCATTACATTCTAATCACATTTCAGTCAACAGAGTGCCTTGCTGCATGGGGAGGGGGTGGTCTGGCTGCCCCTGCTGTGAAGTCTCGTTTTGTCTCCCCTGAGCAGTCCCAGGCATCGCCACTCCTCGGTCTCCTTGGGGACTGTCTGGAGTCCATGTCCCTATAGCCCTCCAAAGTTCCTGGGGGCTACACAGGCACAGGAATACTGGCTCCCAGACCTTCTCAGAGTTAAATTAAAATGCCTACTGCTGTCAAAAGTCTCAACCCCCTGGGATGTTCCTGCCCTGGGCAACCAGTCTATGACAGGAACTGGGAGAAAACAGGACAGGACCTATGTTGGGGAGCAGATTTGTTCTGGGTGTGAGAGGGGCTCACCCACGGGGATTTCCTGGGCCACACTTTCTCCCTGCTCTCCCAGAGTATCAGCTAAGGTTAGAGCCGGTTAGAGGGAAAATCACCCCTAAAGCCCCTTTGAAGCAGTCAAAGCTGCCTGTGTGGTGGAGATGGACGAGTTGCCATGGAAGGCTGACTTGGGCCCACGAGAGCTGGCCACCCATGCTGGGGAGGTCTCTGAGAAAACTCTAAAAATGGCAATCTTAAAAAAAAAAAATAATCACACCTTGCACTGTTTTTGCTTCTTATAAATGTGTTGATGGCCAGGCAGGGCCAGGTCCCTGTTTGGAGCAGCTAGGGATGTCAGGGCAGAAGCTGTCACTTGAGAGTGATCTCAGACCAGGAGCAGGGGCTGACTGTGTTGGTCCTCAGGACATATGGAGGAGCAGCGGGCTGGTGCTCCCTGAGGCTCCTGCTCCCTCCGCCCCCAATTTGGCTGAGACCTTGGCTTTTCTTTGCACTCAGTGGAAGGAACAGCACCTCTCTGGATTGGGAATAATAAACTGTTTTCTAGGGATCTGGACTGCTGTCCCCCGTTTTCATTTCTTCTCTTTCACTTTTAACACTGTCGATTGCTGTGGGGGTCCTTCCCCCTCCACCTCGCCTCTTACTTCTTGGCCCCCGGACCAGATGGTGGGGTGTCCCCTGTACCCCACCAGGCCAGGCCACCTGGAGCTAGGCACACCTCTGTTGTGCAACATGTTGTGTGATGATGGATGGGCCCTTTTCCTTACTGGGCATGTGGCCTTTCTGTCAGAAAAAGAAAGGGTGTGTTGGACTGGATTAGCCACAATGAACCACTTTGGTCATGATGAAAGCTGCAGACTCTGCCCAGGAAACTCCTACTGTGCCTCATTCTATTTGGGTTTAGGGATTCATAGACTCCCTGAGATCATCTAATTAAAAACCTGTGACTAGATAGTCTTCAAAATTTATGGCTCTGAGGTTCTGTGGTTTTCATGATGCTAATACTGAAGGCTGACAGCAGAGACCACACACCCCATTCCTTAGCACTGTACAGAAGTTGGCCTCTGTCTCCCATCACGCCATCCCTCTCACCTCTCTCAGCATTGGGACAGTAAGTACCTTCTTTGGACAGGGGATTCTGGCTTGTAGGTGTCAGCCTTATTGGCTGACCTGTGGCGGTGCCTGTGGTCAACCTCAGGCTGTCAGTGTGAGGTCCAGTCACTTCCCAGGTGATCCCTTCCTGGTGGAGGCTCCCACGGGGTTGCATGTGTGAACCATCCACTTAGCCTCTCCCTCCCCACCTTCCTGGCTTCTGCCCAAAGGAGACCAAACACAAAATCCTGAGTCAAGTGGGACAAAGTACTGTGTCACCTAGGACTTTCTGCAGAGAGCTGCCCTGGAGGACTGGGACAGCTCTTCCCACTAGCCATGAGACCCACCTGTCCCTCTCTGACTCCCAGGGAGCTTGGGAGCTTCAGGTCACTGCGGGGGCTCTGACTCTTGACAAAAGGGACCCATCCAAAGACATGGGTCTGCCTGAGAGATGAGAGTAAGTAAGAGCTACTTGGGAAAGGCCTTCTCTTTCCTTTCTTCCTGACATCATCTGGATGCCACTGCAAGAGGCATCTTCCCACCGTCATCATGACATGGGGCAAGGAGAGTTGGTGGGGCCTGGCTTGGGCTCCAAGGGTGATTTGGGATGTGCTTATCTGGGGCGGGGGACAAGTCATGTACCACACTGTCCCCCTTAGAGGGAGGAACTGCTTGAGTTTGGTTCAAGAAGGGAAGAAAAAGATGAAAGATGGAGAACTAGGATGAATACTCAGCTTTGGGAGGTAAGAGGGGGCCACAGAGGGTGGGTTTCTCCTGTCAGGAACTGGGCAGGAAGTGGAGCAGCGTGAGGGTGTGGACCCTGGACTCAAAGGCCCTGGCTTCAAGCATGACTGCAAGGTGTTAGCTGGTGATGTCAGCAGGAGTTAGTCTTCTTACATATAAAGCAGGCAGAAGGGAACACCTCCCTCCAGGGCTGCTGTGGAATGAAGGTGTCTGTGAAGCAGCAGCACCGCCGTCAGTGCTCACCGTCACCCCCGGATGGAACGGCAGGGGGGCCTCAGGACCAAGTGCCTTAGTCTGCAGCGACTGTAGTACAGGTCCGGCAGGTAGGCAGATTTCCGATTTCCATCTCTTCATTTTATTTTGAACAAAGGGAGAGGGAAGAGGAGGACTTTTAAAATGTCCAGAAAGAAGTGAAAGGAGGTCCTCAAACGGCAAGCTGCCCAAAGCATTATTCACAACAGTCAGATGGGGAAGTGACCCAAGTGTACACCAAGATGAGCACACGGCGTCACCTGTGTGGACAGTGGAGTATCCAGGACCTCGAGGACATTATGACAAGTGAAATAAGCCAGTCACACAAAGACGAATACTGTACGATTCTACTTATCTAAGGTCCCTGGAATAGGCAAATTCATAGAAATGGGAAGTAGAAAGGAGGCTGCCAGGGCTTGGAGGGAGGAGGACGAGGAGTTTGAGTTTAGTGAGAGCAGGATTTCAGTTTGCAAAGATGACAAGAGTTCTGCTAGTGGAAGGAGGTGACGGCTGTACAAAGTCCCGCATGTACCTACTGCCACTGAGCTATACACGTAAACACGGCCCAAATGGTAAGCTTTACATACGTGTATTTCACCACACAAGTGCAAGCCTAGACTTTACACTGGGGTGGCGTCCCCATGGGCAGAGGGCAGGCAGGCAGTCCCCAGGCTTGGTCTCTGACTGTCCCCACCGGGCCTTGACGGCTCCTGTTAGTGAGGAGAAATCTCTTCGTCTCCAGGAACCCAGACAGGCCTGGGAGGCCCGGGGACGGCGGCGCAGCTTCGGGAGCGCGGTCCCGCGAGGGGACAGCAGAGTCCGCGTGTGCCCCGCGGAGGCTCCGGCAGCGCTGCCCGGGGAGGGGGCGGCAGAGTCGGCGCGTGCCCCGCGAGGGGGCGGCAGAGCCCGCGTGTGCCCGGCGAGGGGGCGGCAGAGCCCGCGTGTGCCCCGCTGAGGCCCCGACAGCGCTGCCCCGCGAGGGGGCGGCAGAGCCCGCGTGTGCCCCGCTGAGGCCCCGGTAGCGCTGCCCCGCGAGGGGGCGGCAGAGTCCGCGTGTGCCCGGCGAGGGGGCGGCAGAGCCCGCGTGTGCCCGGCGAGGAGGCGGCAGAGCCCGCGTGTGCCCCGCTGAGGCCCCGGCAGCGCTGCCCGGCGAGGGGGCGGCAGAGTCCGCGCGTGCCCGGTGAGGGGGCGGCAGAGCCCGCGTGTGCCCCGCTGAGGCCCTGGCAGCGCTGCCCCGCGAGGGGGCGGCAGAGCCCGCGTGTGCCCGGCGAGGGGGCGGCAGAGCCCGCGTGTGCCCCGCTGAGGCCCCGGCAGCGCTGCCCGGCGAGGGGGCGGCAGAGTCCGCGCGTGCCCGGCGAGGGGGCGGCAGAGCCCGCGTGTGCCCGGCGAGGAGGCGGCAGAGCCCGCGTGTGCCCCGCTGAGGCCCCGGCAGCGCTGCCCGGCGAGGGGGCGGCAGAGTCCGCGCGTGCCCGGGGAGGGGGCGGCCGAGCCCGCGTGTGCCCCGCTGTGGCCCTGGCCGCG
>CAUYPK010024469.1:0-18138 GCA_963574355.1 Loris lydekkerianus
TGGAGCTGGAACATATTCTTCTTAGTAAAGTATCTCAAGAATGGAAGAAAAAGTACCCAATGTACTCAGCCCTACTATGAAACTAATTTAGGACTTTCACATGAAAGCTATAACCCAGTTACAACCTAAGAATAGGGGAAAGGGGGAAAGAGAGAGGAGGGAGGGGGGAGGGGGATGGGGGAGGGGGTGGAGGGAGGGGTACTGGTGGGATTACACCTGCAGGGCATCTTACAAGGGTATATGCGAAACTTAGTAAATGTGGAATGTAAATGTCTTGGCACGGTAACTGGGAAAATGCCAGGAAGACTATATTAACCATTGTGATGAAAATGTGTCAAATGGTCTGTGAAGCTAGTGTATGATGCCCCATGATCATATCAATGTACGCAGCTATGATTTAATAAAAAAAAAAATTGGACCATTTGAAAAAATTGTCAAAGTACAGAAGCTGGATAGATGGTTTCCATGTGATTTAAATGAACGTCGGAAGAAAAATTATCCAGAATTTTATCTATCTTTGCTGTCATGAAATAGAGGAGAAATATTTCTACACCATATTGTTATGTGTGATGAAAAGCGGATTCTTTTTGATGATCACAAGCATTCAGCAAAAGGGATCAATGAAGATGAAGCACCAAAATACAGTCCAAAACTCAGTATTCATCCAAAAAAGCTAATGGTATCTGTTTGGTGTTCCAATGCTGGTAGTATCCACTACAGCTTCATGAGTGGATACTTCATGGTCAGTTGATTACTGCAGATGTCTACTATAACCAATTGGACAAAATGATAAGGGTGCTTGCAATTAGGCAGTCAAGATTGGTTAATAGAGATAGGCCAATCCTGTTATAAGACAATACTTGACCACATATCACACAAATAACACTGCTCAAACTATAGAAGCTGGACTTGGAAACTCTGTCATCTACTATATTCACCAGATTTTACACCAACTGACTATCATTTCTTCCAGGCTTTGGATGACTTCTTTCCAGGAAAAATATTCAATTCTCAACAAGATGTAGAATTTCATCGCTACTCGCTCCCCAGACTTTTTTGTTGCTGGCATAAACAAGCTACCATTAGGACATCAAAACTGTATGGATAATTTAGGTGTATATGTGAACTGTACTATTTCTTGTTAAAGATACAATAAACTAAATTTTTGATCTGAAACTGGACATTTCATATTTAATGACCTAAAAATAGCAAACAAGATAGTCAAGAAGTTAGCATCACCCCATGGAACTTATACTATAATGGGTGGCAACTGTCAATAAACAACTATAAAAGAAAATGTTAAATCATGAAAACTGTTCTGATGAAAATAAAACAAGATGATATTGACGTTGACAACCAGTCATACTGAAGTGACAATTAAGATGGCCCTGAATGGCAAGAAGGGACAGACATTAAAGATCTGGGGGGAATAGTTTCTAGAACAATAAAACAGCACTAATTTCAAGAATGAACTTGGGATATCTGAAAAAGAAGAAGAAAAGAAACATACTGTGAAAAAGGGTGAGCACATGAGCTAAGTATAGGTCAGACGAGGTAGAATCTGGATGCTAGGATAAAGAGTTTAGGTTATAGTCTGAGAACAACAGCTTCCTGGTTTGTTTTACATTTAACTTTAGGAAGTTTAAACACACACAAAAGAAGGAAAAAGAGCAAAATGAACCCCCATGTACAAATCATCTCTTAGTTTCAACAATTATTAACTCATGACCAGTCTTCTTTAATCTATATACTCACTCATTCACCATTTACCCTCAGATACTGAATAATTCTATACATATTTCAAAATATGTTCCTAAAATTAGGAAATATTCATGTAAAAAATAAACACATCTTTTTAATCTATAGATTATTATTCATTTCATTTATTCTTGCAATTTATTTGTTAAAAAAAATTGGACTGTTTGTGCTATAAGATTTTCCATACTCAGGATTTACTTACCAAATTCTTACAGTATTATTTAACATGTTCCTCTGGTATGTGTTAAGTTGGTAGTTAGAGCTAGAGAGTTAATCAGATTCTGGTTTGAATTTTTGGCAAGACTACTCCAAAGTTTATGTTATATACATAGATCAGGAGGTAAAGTACAGCGTTTTCTCTCTGTGTGTGATATCAGTAATAATTACTGCTTATATCTATAACAACATTTCATTAAATGTTACAAATATAATAATTATTTCTTTACTTATAAGCTTCAGTAATGTTAATAGTGAAAAAACTTCCCTAACCAACTATTTGTTTAAGAGGATATGGGTCATCAAGATAGATGGCTAGATGTGCCCAATGCTCACCTCCTTCACAAACCCTACAAAAAGAACTAATGTACTTCAAGCATCTAAAGGAGAACACTTGAATCAAGGAAAGGAAAAAAGCCCTCTAAAGCACAGAAATGCAAAACGGCAGCAGAAACAAAAATGAAGTAGCCATCTGAGATTGGCTAGGAGCACAGAGGGACTCACCATTGCTGGGAAAAAGTAAGCAGGAAATCCTCAGCAGTCCCTATTATTAACATGGATGCCTAATATCCCAGCTACAAAAGAGCCCCACAGTCCTCACAGGTCCTGGGCAATAAGATGTCTAGAGTCCACACAGCTGCATTGCTCCAAAGTAAAATCTTATGTTGGGCACTCTTTGCTCCCCAGGATCCAAGGTACAATGGTGCAGCACAATTTGGAGAACAGAAACATTGCTAGAGTGCATCCTGATCTGTGATCAACAGCAGTAAGTCCAGAAAACCAACATGTGTGCTACCCAGGGCCTAAGGATGAGTGCTCCAGTGCCTACTGCCACCAGCAACCCTTGCCCCCCACCCCATAATCAGCAGAACCATGTAAGCATTCCTCTCAAGATGTGATGACAGGCCTACCTACTACCACTGGCAATCCCATGCCTACAACCAGTGGAGCCAATGCATACTGCATATATAGAATCGAAGCCTCAGACACAGCCCACCAGGCAATCCTTGCATCAGAAAATGGTATATCTCTTCCCCCACAATCACACACAGTCTAGACCACTGAGTAACTTCCAGATACTGCTGACATTAATTACAGACAAAGACATTATACTGAAACTATATTCTGTGCCCAAACAGAACCAAAGATGAAACATTCTATACAACCACCACTGTAGGAAGTAAATTCAGGAACAAGTCGTTTCCTACAAAGCTACTCCATAAAATTGTAATAAGTGACTATTCCATTACATTTGTAGGTATCGATGAGACAAAAGAAACACACAAAAACAAAGATATGTGGCAAGTCCAAAGGATCACAGTAATCCTCCAATAACAGGTCCCAAAGATAAAGAAATCACAAAATACCTATAAAGAATTGAAAATAATAGTCTTAAGGAAACTTAGCAACTTACAAGAGAATACAGATATAAAATACAAAGAAATCAAGAAAACAACATAGTACATGAATGAAAAAAAATCAACAAAAAGATATCATAAAAAAGAACCACATAGAAATCTTGGAGTTGAAGAATTCAATATATAAAATAAAAAATACAAACTACAATGTCAGCAATGGATTAGATAAAGCAAAAGAAAAGTTTTCTGAACTTGAAGATGGGTCTTTTCAAATAACCCAGTTAGGGGGGGAAAAAGAAACAAAAATAAAGAAGAATGAAAAAACTCTACAAGACTTACGGAACACAATTAAGTGAACAAATTTTTGCATTAAGGAAATTTCCAAGGGAGAAGAGATTAACAAAGGCACAGAAAGCATGTATAATGAATAATAGCTGAAATTTCCCAAATTGATAGTTATGAACATTTAGATAAAAAATCTCAAAGAACTGCAAATTGATTCAACTCAAAAAGGTCCTCTCATGACACATTATAATCAAAATATCAAAAAGAATTCTAAAAGGAACAAGAGAAAAGCATCAAGACAAAAGCCATATATAAGGAAATCTCCTTTAGACTAACAGCAGATTTCTAAGCAGAAACCACTCCAAAGGATAGAATGAAATGTTTAAACTGCTAAAAGAAAGAAAAATAAAAAATAAAAAAAAAAACCCTGCCAACTAAGAATACTATACCTAGACAAACTCAAAATGCAAGAAAAATAAAAACTTTCCTAAATGAGCAAAAATGAGAGAATTCATCACCAGGAAGCTTCACAAGAGATGCTTAAAGGAATCCTACATCTAGAAGCAAAAATAATTACCACCAAGTTTTTAGGTTGCTTTCAATGAGAAAGGCAAAGGACTAAAACTTTTTCACTATAGGAATTAACCAAACTCCAAAGATAAGAAATGATAAAGAAAAAAGGATATACAAAAGACGCAAAAGAAAACTGATACAAATAATTTCTCTATACATCAATAAAAATCTTGAAAGCAGGATCAGTATGCTGTCATCTAATGGGCACAACTAAGGGTATCTGACACACCTCCTAGGTGAGGGGCACAACTACAATAGTGACCTCATCTAATAAACATAAATACTATAACCTAATCATTTGTACTCTCATTATCGGTCTGAAATTTAAAAAAATAACAAAAAAATTTTTAAATCTTGAATGCAAACATATAAAATCCCCCAATTAAAAAATATAAACTGGCTCAAAGTTTTTTAAAAAAAAGACCCAACTATATGCTACCTAAAAGAAACTCTTTTCATCTGTAATGACATACACAGACTGAAAGTAATGGAATAAAAAGGACATTTTATGCAAATGAAAACTCAAAACAAGCAGCAGTAGCTAGACTTAAGATAAACAGACTTTAAGTAAAAAAATATATACAGACAAAAAATTTTTTAAAAGGTCATGACATAATAATAAAGAGATCAATTTAGGAAGAGGAAATGACAATTGTAAATATCTATGCAGCAAAGACTGAGGCATTCAAATTTATAAACCAAACATTATTCAATCTGAAGGGAGATACAATCTCATATAATAACAATTGGGGATGCCAACACCTAATCTCTCAGCATTAGACCCATCATCTAGGGTCCCAGGGGTGTACAACCTGTAGTACCTGGCTGCATGCCAATTGTTTGAGTCCAGCTTTACCTATCTGTGATGTCAAATATGTGAAAATTATGAACAGACTCTTTTTGTTATTCAGCTTTTGCATTTGTGTATTTAACATGTGGCTCAAGATAACTCGTTCTTCCAATGTGCAGCATAAAAAAAGTAAGGGTGGCTACCCCTGATTCCAGACAAAAATCAACAAAGAAACATTAAATTTAAACTTATTTCCCAGAAACTCTGGGAAACTAGAGTATTTCGCAGAAACTGTCCTTAAAGGATTCCCGTAGTCTGGGATGGGGTAGGGAGGTTGGCTTCTGACCTGTTTTTCTAAAATGGCTACACTTTTGTCAAGGTTATTGGAATTCCTTTCCCACAATGTCCCTGATGAATATAAATACAAAAATGCTCAAGAAAATACAAGCAAACTAAATCGAACAGCACATAAAAAAGATGATACACATGACCAAGTAGGATTCATCCCCAAAATGGAAGGATGATTTAAAATACACTAATCAATAAATATCACACATCTTAATTGATCTAACACATAAGTCTGCTCAAATTAACAATGGCAATATTTGATTATGTATGCTTTTGTATATATCCACATATTTAGATATATGCTTATATATAAATGAAATGAAAGACAGCAATGATACAATGGATAGGAGGTAAGAATTAGGGTTTTTTTTTTTTTATAAGACATTAACCATGAAGTGATACACTGTTACTTTAAAATGGACTTGAAGCCAGGTGCAATGCTTCACATCTATAATATTAGCATCCCGGGAGAGGTCCAACTAGGAGGGTCTCTTAAGGCCAAGAGTTCAAGATCCACCTGAGCAACACAGTCTGACCCCATCTCTATAAGCCATATTAAAAAAAACATTAGCCATGCTTGATAGTACACACCTGTAGTCCCATGCTACTCAGGAAGCTAAGGTGGCAGGATCTATGGATCCTGAGCCCAGGAGTTTGATCACTCCTAAGCCCAGGAGCTTGATATTGCAGTGAGCTATGATCATGCCACTATACTCTAGCCTGAGAAACAAGTCTAAAAAATTAGACTTGGATTAGTGGTAAATGTATACTGCAACCTCTGGGACAGCCATCAAAAAAGTAAAAAGAAATATAACTGAGTATGCTAATAAAGAAAATAGAAATAAGTAAAACTACAAAAGGCAGAAAATGGGTAGAAGACAAAAACAGAAACAAAAACCAAGAACAAAAAATAGAAAACAGTAACAAATATGGTACACATTAATGCAACTATATCAATAATCGCTTTAAATGTCAATAGTCTAAATCAGTGGTTCTCAACCTTCCTAATGCTGTGACGTATTTTCATTGTTAAAAAGGGGTCATGACCCATAGTTTGAGAATCGCTTGTCTAAATATAACAACTAAAGGAGACTACCAGAGTGGAATCAGAAAACAAAACACAACTATATGTTGTCTGTAAGAAATCAACTTCAAAGACAAATACAATATAGACTAAAAGTAAATGGATAGAGAAAGATACAGCATGTTAATGCTGTATTAATATGTTAATATTAATAAAATGAAAGCAGGAATAACTACATTAATTTCAGAAAGAGCAGACTTCAAAGCAAAGAAAGTTATCAGGGACAGAGATATTATAAGTAATAAAGGGGTCAATACCCAAGAAAGACATAACAGTCTTCAAAGCTTATGTGCCTAATAACATGGTAAAAAAATACATGAAGAAACCACTATTATAGTTAACAACTTCAACAACCCTCTATCAAAAATCAACAAAATCCCACCGTAAGAACATAGTTCAACTCTACAGTACTATCAATCAACTAGATAGAATTGACAATGTGTATAACACTTCATCCAAGAACAGTTGAACACACATTCTTCTCTGGCTTATGTGGAACATTCATTACATAGATCACATTCCTGACAATAAAAACACATCTTAACAAACATGATAGATATTACACAACATTAGGTCTTGGACTACAGTATCTGTTCTTAAACTAGAAATCAGTAGCAGAAAGATAACTGGAAAAATCCAAAATGTGTGGAAATTAAATAACATATTTCCAAATAACATGTGGTCAAACAGAAATATCAAGGGAAATTTTAAAAGACTTTGAAGTAAAAATGAAAATACAACACCAAAATGTGTGGGATAGTGCAAAAGCAGTGTTTATCAGGAAGCTTATAGCACTGAATTCAGGTATCAGAAAAGAAGATCTAAAATCAGTCAACTAAGTGTCCACCCTAGGAAACTAGAAAAAGAAGAATAAATTAAATGCAAATAAAACAGGAAAAAAATAACAAAAATTAGAACAGAAATCAATGAAACTGAAAATAGGAAATCCATTGGGGGGGAGGAATCAACAAAACCTCTAGCCAGGCTTATCTAAAAAAAAAAAAAAGAAAGAAAGAAAGAAAAGAAAACACAAATTACTAATATCATAAATGAAAGAGGTAACATCACTAAAAATCCTATGGACACTAAAAAGATAACAAAGGAAAACTACTCAGTAGTTTTAACTACTGAAAAATTTGATAACTTTGATGAAATGGACCAATTCCTTGAAAGATACAACCTGCCAATACAACAACAGAAATTGGCAATCTGAATAGGTCTATGAAATCAAATCAATAATAATCAGTATTAATACCTTTCTAGGAAAAGTACTAAATGGATTCACTGGTGAATTCTACTAACAATTTGAAATATTATTCAACACTAAAAAGAATTAAGCTGTCAAGTCACAAAAAGACATAGAGGAAATTTAATGAAAGAAGTCAATCCGAAAAGGCTACTACTTGATTCCAATTATGACATTCTGGAGAAGGAAAAACTATCAAGACAGTAAAAACATCAGTGGTTGCCAGGGGTCAGAGGGAAGAGAAGGAACAATAGGCAGGGCAGAGGATTTTTAGGGCAGTGAAATTGTGCAAACCCATTCACTGTACAACACCAGGACTGAACTCAAATTGTAACCTAAGGAATTCAGATGAAAGATGATCAGTGTAGCTTACCAGCTGTGGCAAATATACCACTCTGGTGGAAGATAGTGATGGTAGGAGAGGCTATGCATGTGTGGGGTCAGGGGGTATATGGGAAATCTCTGTTATCTTCTGTTTAGTTTTGCTGTGAACCTAAAGTGCTCTAAAAAATGAAGCCTATAAAAACAAATTTAAAAGTCTTCCTATAATAGCGATACATCCATATATCCATACTCACATGCATCCCATTGTCTATCCATTCTTGTTAACATATCAGTTTCACATATAATAGATATACTCTTTGCCCAGCCTTTAAATTTCTGAAGCTGATTATAAATGATCACATAATATAAAACAGACTTTCCCCCCATTTTTTTTTCCTGAAACTCTAGTTTATGAGACAGGCAATGAATATACCTACTCAACAAACTATAATTTTTTTTTCTTAGAGACAGGGTCTTAATCTGTCACCCAAGATGGAGTGCAGTGCTGCTCCCTACTGGGCATGATAGATCCTCACACCTCAGCCTCCTGAGACGCTAGGACTACAGACACGTACCACCCTTAACCCAGATAATTTTTTTTTGGGTAGAGTTGGATGGGGTCTTTCTATATTGCCCAGGCTAGTCTCAAACTCATAGCCTCAAGTGATCCTCCTGCCTCAGCCTCCCAAAGCAATTGAGCCATCATGCCCAAACAAAATGTAATTTTAAATTAGCTATTTACAAATCATACTAGAAAGACTATAAAATAGAAAAATTAGAAAGCTTAGTTCATTTTACAAGCTGTTCTTCATATGGAAAATTTAAAAATCCTTATTCCCAATCAACTAAAAAATGCTTTATAGGCTACCACAGATATCAAAAGCTTGTTTTATGTTGGCGTTTGAAGTGATTCATCCCCTTGGGTATTAGGTAACACATTCCTGCCTTGGGCTGTCCAAATTATCATTGCTTTTTGGGTGTAAGAAAATGTACAAAGAAATAATATTTAAATCTATTCCTCAAAGTACCTGGGAACATACCAAATAATAGAGTATAAAATAAAAATAGTGCAAAGAAAAGCAACTGTCAAGGGTCCTCCAATCATCCATATATGAGATTCAGGCTCACAAAGTTTAGTCTATAGAAAGGAAAAACTCGCAGCACAAAATCACCGATTACAGCTCTATAAGGTTGTAGCCTCTGGTGAAGAGAATCCTAATAAAACCCATGTAGAGGCAACCTCTTATCTCTTCCCTCCAAATAGCTTGACTTTCAAATTATTTTCTTTCCTGAGTAATTTCTAGAGCTCCCACTGCATTTGTGATATGGCCTGAAGGTAAAACAAGTCCAAATAATGTAAGTAAAACCAGATACATTAAATACTTTGTTCAAATATGTGAGGTATGACACATACAGTGACAACTGCTATTTTTAAAGTTGATTATTTTCCAGTTTCTCAGTAAAAGTTGATTATTGAAAACTTAATAGCTCCTAATGTAATTTTCAAGTACTACATTTTAATAAAAAGGTAATCATGAAAAATTTGTAAGAGGCCAGCACTTAGCTGTTACTTTTAATCCTTAAGTAAAAAGTATGCTTGCAAATGAAGAAAGAATAATTAAAACAAAAAATTGAGAGAAGGAAGGATTATAGGTTTAAATTGTCTATACTCTTTAGGGGAGATTCAACTTTTAAATGCAACTAACATGACAGACTTATTTAACTATTACAGTGAGAACTCAGTCTATCCTAACACAAATATGTATAAGCAGGATATTTGCAGAGACAGGTGTCAAAGGTTAGAGTGGTAATTGCACAAATAGTCACTGGATTTATAACCAAGATACCATTATAATTAAGTGTTGGAATAACTAGATATCCATATGGAAAATATAATTAACCTGGACTCTAATTTCATACTATTTAAAAAATCAGTTTGAGAGAGATCATAGACCTAAATGCAAAAGCTGAAATAATCAAGCTTCCAGAAGACAATAGAGAATTTTTTTGTGTGAGTACGGTAGGGAAAGATTTCTTAAAAAACATGTATAAACCTGAAAGAAAAAAATGATAAATTAGGCTTAATTAAAAGAAAAAACATTTTGTATCAAAAGATACCCTTAAGCAAATAAAATATAAGCCCCAGATTGAGAGAAGATATTTATATTTGCACATCAGCCAAAAGGCTCATATCTAAAAATGAGTTTTTATAGATTAGTAAGAAAAAGATAGTGCAATTTAAAAAGTGTTGACCATAAAAGCAAACAGGCACTTCACAAAGACGGATATCCAAATAGCCAATAAGCATTAGAAAATCATATTTTTAAACGACAATGCAATAACGAAACACATCTACAAGAATCACACAGATAGACAAAACAAATATTTTTTTTATTAAATCATAGCTGTGTACATTAATGCAATTATGGGGTACAATGTGCTGGTTTTATATATTTAATACATTTTGAAATACTTTCATCAAACTGGTTAAAATAGCCTTCACCGTATTTTCTTAGTTATTGTGTTAAGACATTTATATTCTACACTTAGTAGATTTAACATGTACCCTTGTAAAATGTACCATAGGTGTGGTCCCACCAATTACCCTCCCTCCATCCATTCTCCCTCCTCTTTCCCCCTTCATCTTTGGCAGCACCTATATTTGCAAGCAAGTATTTTGAAGAATGAAGCACAATAAAAATTAAGTTAAAACCAAAGTACCTGATGAGCACCTTGAGAACTCACTGAGAATTGCAACTTCCATCGAACCAGATCTTGACATATTAGTTTCTCAAATACAATGTCAAATACACCACTAGTTTTATGTTGCCCACTTTTCTTTTACAATTAAAAAAAAAATCAAGGCATTTTATTACTTAGATATGTACATTTTCTATATTAGCAATCACAAACTTGGGACCTGCTCAGCAATCTTAAAAGACTATGAATAGGCTACTGCATAATTAAGATTTTTGTGTGAGGACTTGTCTATGGTGGCCAAAATCACAAGAAGTATGCATGGACCTTTTTTTTTTTCTCAGTAGCTTTTGTTAGTGTGGTCCAAGACAACTCTTCTTTTTCTAATGTGGCCCAGAGAAACCAAAAAGGTGGAGACCCTATTCTATGTGGTAACAGAAATGCTCTACATTTAGTTTGGATATTGATCATATGGTCAAATACAACATCCAAAATTCACAAAAATGTCTGTGTATCATTCCTGCATATTACTCTACATAAGTTATACTTCAATAAAACAAACAAAAATAATGTATAAACTCAAGCAATAAAACTAAAAGATTTTTTTCTCAAAAAAGAATAAAATAAGACATTTTGACAAATCTCACTAAGAATTAGGAATAAGAAAAAGCATTCAACAACTATGAAAATTTTAATTTTATAAGAAAGTCAGAAAGTTTTGTTTTTATACGAGAATGCTAAATACAACATCATACCAATAAAACTTTGAAACTAGATGAAATGGAATATTTCCAAAGAAAACAAATTAACAAAACTGACACAAAAAGAGGTAAGAAACCTGAATGAATAAGTAATACAAGAAATTGAAAAATAATCAAAGGCCAACCCACAGCACAAAAGACATTTGGATCAAACAGTTTTAAAGAAGAGCTCTTCCAATATAGAGACTGTTAACTAGACAAAAAAAGAAAGCTTATGTAACCCTAAATGTAAAGAA
Organism: Loris lydekkerianus; assembly: GCA_963574355.1. Classification (NCBI taxonomy): domain Eukaryota; kingdom Metazoa; phylum Chordata; class Mammalia; order Primates; family Lorisidae; genus Loris; species Loris lydekkerianus. The sequence continues at coordinate 11,677 of CAUYPK010024469.1, forward strand.
TAGTATACTGATTCCAGCAGTGTATTATAAGAATATGATTCCAGAAACATAAAATCAACTGAACACCAAAACCATACTAATAAAATTGATTAAATTAAGCAATTAAATTTTAAAAATGTTTAAAACTCATTGCCAGAAATGCCAAAAGAAATTGATAAAATTTAAATCCCATATTTTTCTTCTTTAGAATTGGGAATATTTTAATTTACATTTTTAAACACAAGAAAGCTTTGAGATTAAGTAAAGTTCTATCTTTTTATAACAAAAATCTGAAATATAGAATAGTTAAATGATGTGTCCAAAGTCTAATCAAACTATTTCAAAATTGCCAAAGTTAAAGGAATGAGAAAGGACAGTAAGGTTGGCATTAAATAGCAAAACTAGAACCTAGATTTTTCCCAGCAATACAGAATGCCATCTTCAATTCTAAATTCCATCCTTAGCTTATGTTATAAACTTGACTAAATTGAGTATAACATTCAGAATATCTTCTGGTTATGCTCTTTTCTAAGTAAGGGGAAAAGGGGTGTAATTTATAAAAACAGTTGTCAAAATGCTGATGCATATGACTCTGGGCTTCTGGGGCACTTCCAGGAATTCAACCTTTTATTTGTTCAGCTGACACTTCACAGCAATCTTTAAATATCTCCTGAGCAAACTGTTCTTTGTATCCATACCTGGCTCCTACCTTAGGGTCTGGCAGATATTAGGCACTTCATAAATCTTTTCATTAAAGATTTAAATGATTAAATGCAAAAAAGAATACATTTTAGCAGAATAGTTAGTCCTTGGCTAAGCTACAGTACCCATTTTAGAAGTGATGTGTCTTAGTCAAATTTCTGGTTCTTTGCAGTGAATGTCTGTGTTTCTTAGCCTCTTCTTTGGGTTTCCCACTTTTTACTGTGCCATACGACATGTGGATTATTTATTCTGACCTATCACCCAGTTCACTAATTCTCTACACTTGTATCTAATTTGATATACAATCAAATGGCCAAGTTTTAAATCATATTTTATATTTGTATGTTTGCATTATCTGATTCTTTTCAAATACATTGGGTAATTTTTTTCTAGTTTCTAGTTCTTTTCTAAATTTTCATTCTTGGCTTTATTTCTTGGTTGTTTTACATATAGCCTATGTCTAATAATTCTAATGTCTCATCTTTACTGAATCCATTTCTATGTCTGATACATCTGCTAATTCTTCTTCCTCTGGTGTCTTTTACCTTTCAATGTCTAATTATCTCTGCCTATACACTGAACAATGTATTTGAAAAACAATTGAAAAAAATAAATTGATGCATTGGTTGATGACATCTCTTCCATAGGGAACTTTCATTTGCTTCTGCAACAGCTTGGAAAAGCTACCAACCCAAGACTATCTATCTATCCAAGTTCCAGACTTAAAATTCCCTGATCTAGCAGATGATGAAAGTGTGCTCCAAATTCTTGGGAGAGCCACACAACATTAATTCACTCCTATCCTGCAGGTTCACCCTTTGTGGTTATAGCAGAGTCTCACTCTTGTCAGACTCCAGATTTTGACTATACTCTTCAATCCCATGAGGCATATAAAAGCAGAACTTATCCGCAAAACTCGTAAGCTGTGATGAACAAACATCCTTAAAGCAAAATGACTTTGAGAGAATACACTCACTTCTATGGGTTATCATCTTTTCCCAGATGCTTCTAAGAATCTGTTCTTCATATTTTATCTAGTTTTTTTCAATTATCTTCAGCAAGAATATTTGATCTCCATAACCTAGACTGTATTTATATAAACAGAATCTATTTGTTCTAAATCATTAAATCTCTCTCAACTGGCAATAAAAGGAAACATTCTTAAATTGCTAAAAGGATCTACTAGAAACCTATAGCAAACATCCTACTTAACAGTGAAAGAGAAAAAACACTGCCATTAACATGAGACAAGTAGGCCCACTATAACTGTTATTATTCAAGATTCAATTGGTGATGCCAGATAATGCAATAAGAAAAGTAAAACAATTAAGAAATATAAACTGCAAATGAATCACCTATCTAGGAATTCTATTGAAAAGCCATTAGAATAAATAACACTGTTAAAATGGCCAAATATCAGAAAAACATGCAAAAATCAAGTTTCTAAACAAAAGCAATTACTGATTAAATTATAAATAAATGCAAAAAAGTGCCATTAACATGGAAATAGTATGAGTTTAGGTATAAATAAATACGTTTTAATCTTTACATTCCAATAAACATAAAAAATCTTATACATTTAAATGTAGTTTTCTGTGTTATAGATCATTTATAAAAGTGTAAGCCCTTGTAACATTATTAAACTTTACCAAAACAAATAAGCATTATTTATTTTCTTTGTTTACTCGTATATCATAGCGACCATGCCAGTTTTGATCATCATTATATATTACATATTCTGCATATGGTACCTGGCACATAGGGATAAGATACACATATTTATTGAATAACTGTAATTCAATGTATTTATTGAATTTTGGATGATTACTCTTCTTAATGCTTCTAATTTTGTATGAAGTTCTACAGTAACTAAATTTAATCTTTTGTAAAGGTAATCAGTTACACATGAGGATCAAAAAAATCTCAGGTTCAAAATCAGATAACAAATAAAAAATAACTTGATTTTCAAATGATTTTAAAAAGCAATCTGAAAGAATGATATCATAGTAGCACCTACTATATAGTAAAGGCAACATCTCACAAAAGGGGTGGAGGGGCAGCAATCAACTTGGTTAGTAACTATTAAGTAATACCACTTAAGAAGAAACAAAATGAAGTAAGAATCCCAACTCTTGATCACTAGACAACTATTCATGTTCTCAAACACAGAGCTATCTCCATAATCTCATTATTGCTGATACTTTTGCAAGTTTCTCTGTTCACAGTAAACTTGGATTTAGTTTCCCATAAGCTTTATATGGACACCTTCATATTATAAGGCAGTTCTAACAAAATACTTAATGCATCTGCTTGGTAAATACTTTTCAAATAAGTTTATCAAAAATTTTACAGCACAACACAGGAAAAGAAACAAACCAATTTAAGTGGCTGTCAGTGTCCATTTCCTCACTTGGGTTTATGGGAAACAAATGTCAAGTAAAAAGCACCTGCATCTGCTAAAAATATGTACTTCAAATGCTATCACATGTAGTCAAAAATACTAGCTTCAACTTTTCCTTCTATAATATAACAAAATTTGGATTTCAACTGATAACGTCTATACCAGCTTTCAGCCCAAAGCAATTTAGAAATAGACACGAAAGGAACTCCTTAAAAATAAATAAGGGTTTATAATGGAAATGCTGGCAGATGCTTCTTTTTAATAATGCTTGGTAAGACTACTATATTTTAGAAATGACTACATCATAATATGTATGCAAGTGCTGTATTATTAAAATTCAACAATGCCCAGCTTATATGATTACATAAAGATCATGAATAGTTCATAAAATATGTTATAAAGAAAGTGTGGTATGACAAGAAAATATACTGAGTTAAAATATAACACAAACAAAGATTGATTAGAGCTTACCATTTAGATTTAAATAAGAGGAGATATCGGCTTAAATATAAGGATAGGGGAGTCAAGAAGTACAAGCTCAGTATGACCTAAAAAAATTGACTTCCACTGTGGTTAACAGATACCATAATTATAAAACCATGTGCATCATAAGATGATCATACTTATACACTGAAACCAAAACATAAATGTAAATATATATGTGTAATTTTTTAAATACTTTAGTTCTCCTGCTTCTAGTATCCTTGATCAGCTGCTCAGCTTTCTGTTGCTATTACCCTTTCTGCTATTATATTTCATGCTGTCTTTGATACTATGAGCCACTATTTCTAGCAACCTTCTTGTTTTTGAATGCTCCACTCCTGTATTGTAACATATAAAAGTTGTTAAAGCAATTTGAAAATTCAGCATAAACAATTCTACCATCTAAAAGAAATATAATTAGCCTTCATTTACTGAGAAGCTACAGCTAAAGAACCATCTAATTTCAAAGCAAAGTAAAAATCCAGGAGCATTGCACAACTTCATTACACAACTATATTCATGCCTCAACATACATCTCATACTAGTGCACAGTTCATGTTAAAATAATGTATAATGAGCTTTCTTAAATGACATGTTTTTCTTTCATTTTATCTAATGAAAATATTGGATTTGTCTAATTGCATGGGTGTATCTTGGTGAGTTAATCACTAACTCATTGGTTCTCAACAAGAGGCAATTTTCCCCCAAAGGAACATTTCTTGATGTCTGGAGGCTTTTTTTTTTTTTTTGGTCAAGATTGGCAAGGGGATTGCTACTGGTATCTGGTGAGTATTTAGCAGCCAGAAATGCTGTGCTTAAACTCCTACAGTGTACAAAACACCTCCCCAAAACAAAAGCATCAATTACCCCAAATACCAAGAGAGCCATTGTTAAGAAACTCTACATGAACTCTTTTATTTTCTTACCAAGTAGCAATTCCTCTACTTTTCCCCCACTTTTAACCCAAATTAACATTCAAATTACCCATTCAAAATCAGTACTGAAATTTAGACAAACGGAAGAAGTGAAGAATGCAGATGACCTCCAAAATAACTGACTCATTCATTCATTAACTATTATGTCCACCAGAGTGCTAGCTAGGCATTGAGGATACTGTAGTCCTCAAGAAAGTCAAGAACTCTGCTTTCACATAGCTTATTTTTTAGTGAATCCTGGGTTGAATTCATCTTCAAACTAAATTAAAAACTCTCAATGCCTGACATATTCCAGAAAACTGATATGTCTATGTACAGTTCCAGTGATAGAGCATTCATTCCATTTTTGAAGATGTCTTTATTTTAATGAGCCAAAATAACCTTCCCCATAGTTTTCACCCTTGGACAGAGTTCTATTCTCTTGAGTCATAAAAAACAATCCTTGTTTTACACAAGAGCCCTTTATACATTTAAACACAGCTATCACACATCTCTGAATTTTTTCACTTAAAGGCTAAAATAATTCTACTATGCTTCGAACAGGTCTAAGACATAATACTTAAGATTGGGAAAACATGAGTAAAAATATATTCAACCCATACTATATTTAATTATCACAACAATCCTATAAAGTAGATAATACTATCTTTACTTCAGGCATGAAAGTAACAGGTTCAGACAGATTAAAGAAATTTTCCCCAGATGATACTCTCTTCCTAAGCCCAGGCTCTTTTCCCTATACCATCAGTAACTAGTAAAAATAGTTCTGATTTTCAGATTATACTATAAATCAATAGTGATCAAAATAGCATGGTACTAGCACAAAAACAGAGAGGTTAGATGTATGGAACAGAATAGAGAACCAAGAGACAAACCCAGCTAACTGCCATTATTTGATCTTCGACAAGCCAATTAAAAACATTCAGTGGGGAAAAGATTCCCTATTTAACAAACGGTGCTGGGTGAACTGGCTGGCAACCTATAGAAGACTGAAAGTGGACCCACCCATTTCACCATTAGCTAAGATAGACTCTCACTGGATTAAAGATTTAAACTTAAGACATGAAATTATAAAAATACTAGAAGAAAGTGTAAGGAAAGCACTTGAAGAAATCAGCCTGGGCTAATATTTTATGAGGAAGACCTCCCCAAGCAATTGAAACAGAATAAAAAATACATTACTGGGATCTGATCAAACTAAAAAGCTTCAGCACAGCCAAAAACACAGTAAGTAAAGCAAGCAGACAGCCCTCAGAATGGGAGAAAATATTTGTAGGTTATGTCTCCGACAAAGGTTTAATAACCAGAATCCACAGAGAAGTCAAACATATTAGCAAGAAAAGAACAAGTGATCCTATCGCAGGCTGGGCAAGGGACTTGAAGAGAAACTTCTCTGAAGAAGATAGGCACACGGCCTACAGACACATGAAAAAATGCTCATCATCCTTAATCCTCAGAGAAATGCAAATCAAAGACATTGTGAGATATCATCTAACTCAAGTAAGATTAGCCCACATCACAAAATCCCAAAACCAGAGATGTTGGCGTGGATATGGAGAAAAGGGAACACTTCTACATTGCTGGTGGGAATGCAAACTAATAACATTCCTTTTGGAAAGATGTCTGGAAAACACTTAGGGATCTAAAAATAGACCTGCCATTTGCTCCTACAATTCTTCTGCTAGGTATATATCCAGAAGACCAAAAATCACATTATAACAAAGATATATGTACCAGAATGTTTACTGCAGCCCAATTCATAATTGCTAAGTCATGGAAGAAGCCCAAGTGTCCATTGACCCACAAATGGATTAACAAATTGTGGTACATGTATACCATGGAATATTATGCAGCCTTAAAGAAAGATGGAGACTTTACCTCTTTCATGTTTACATGGATGGAGCTGGAACATATTCTTCTTAGCCAAGTATCTCAAGAATGGAAGAAAAAGTATCCAATGTA
>CAUYPK010024470.1:0-21711 GCA_963574355.1 Loris lydekkerianus
GCTGGCTCTCTGTGTCCTCAAAGGGATGATTGTAGGCAGGTCCCACCGGCCAGAGATGTCTGGAGTCTTGTCTCCCCAGATTCGCCAGGCCCAGTTACAGGGAAGCTGTTACTCAGCCGCCATCTTTAATCCGACCACCCTCCCATTTTTTTTCAAAGCACTAAGACCCCAGTCATCATTTATGCATCATCTGGAATTCTTTAAATGGTTTCTGCAGAAAGTGTGAATGATGATCATTAATAATGATCATTAATAATTGGCCTAGTGTCCAAATTGCCCCAAAGATCAAATAACCTTTGAATCTCTGAATATAAGTGCAGGAGTGTACAGTAGAGGTCATGGAGGTCAATGCCATCAGTTTAAATTTATCTATTCAATTAACTGGATAAATATATGCTGAATGCCTGAATGGAGTTCGCACAGGTCATATTTCATGTGCTAAGGTCCTAGTGGCTATGAAGTACCAGAATGTATTATCTGGGAAATATTAGTTGCTGTAAAAAGATAAACAAATAAAGCTCTATCTGGCAGGGCTTAAAATGCTGGAAGATTATTTCTGCCTCAAAAGAAGTCCATCCATGGTGGATTTTGCTGATAGAATTCCACTGTTGGTGCTACAGCCCTGGCTCTTCCAAACTTAGTGACTGCAGTTAAGTTGAAGGCCCAACTCATGGTATGCTGTCTTGGACATGCCTCATCTTTTTCTCAATCTGTCTGGCACCAAGTGTCAAAGGTCAGAGTGCCTGGAAGATCACCTTGACTTCCAAAACTTGTTTTCTGTCCTGAATTCTGCCTTGAATTCTCCTACTATTTGCCACCTAGAGATGGGCCAAAAGATGAGGCAAGCCTTGCTTTTTATTTATTTACTTATTTATTTTTGTTGTTATTGTTGCCCCTGGTAGGGTGTTGTGGTGTCATAGCTCACAGCAACCTCAGACTCTTGGGCTCAAGGGATCCTCTTGCCTGAGCTTCCCAAGTAGCTGGGACTATAGCTACGCCTGACTATTTTTAGAGACAGGGTCTCAGTCTAACTTAGGGTGGGCTCGAACTCATGAGCTCATGTGATCCACCCACTTCAGCCTCCCAGAGTGCTGGGATTACAGGCGTGAGCCACTGTGCCTGGCCAAAATTTGCTTTTTAAAAGCTGACTGGGTCCTACTGCATTGATAGACTCCAATAAGAAACAGGTGAGGGTGGCTTTGGAGTGGACTGCCCCTCAGGAAAGACCAGGGGTGGCTCATGAGTACTGAGAAGGGACCAGCCATCCTAACCAAGTCTGTGGCCCACTGTGGACAGAGGCTCAGCCACCTGTTCCTGACAGCAAATTTACCCACTGTACAGACCTCACTACTAAAAAACGGAGGTTCAGCAATTAGTGGGCCTATTTGGGGTCTAGAGATCAAATGTGCCTCACCCAGGTATTTTGTTGAGTTCTATGTACAAACTGACCAGAAAATTCACCAAATTTTCTGGAGAAAATTTGCGGCAGGGGAATTGGGGGTAGTCCAAAAGGTCTGTCAGCAGCCCCACACCTATGAGTCCACATTGAGGCAGCCTGTCCCGGAGCCAGCCCTCAGGTACTGATTTCTATGACATGACTCCCTGCTACCCTCCACTTGAGACACACCTGCTGTCCTGCTCCTGAGCACCTGTAGAGACTGAGTGACAAGAGAGGATAGCCAGTTACCACTGGACCCAGACAGCCCCATCCTGCATTGGTCCCCTCAGATGCTAAGAACAAAGCTGGAAATGCACAAGGATGTCTCATCTCAAGCAGAAGCAGAGCATTCTAGAGTGGAAAGTCTGGTCCCTCAGGTGAGCTCTCCTGATGCACGTACATTGAGAGCCCCTGGTCCCTCTCATGTTTACTCACAGGAACAGGCTTCCTAGCTGGAGACCACTCCCAGGATTTTCTTGAGGATGCTCAGGCTTGGTTTCCTGATGACTCAGCTCAACGAAAAGGTGAGGGTGTCTACTTGGTGACTGCAGCCATTTTGCCCCAGGGACAATGCTGGAAGAGTGACTCCTAGAGAAGCCCACAGCCCCATGGGCTAAATAGAAGGCCAGCACCCTTGCCTGAGACAGGATTTGTAAAGACCAGACATGCCCTCTTTCACTTTCTCTTGGGCACAGGTACCTGAATGGTGACAACTGACTGGTATATTAGAGACACTCCTCTGTGGGGCTTCAAGGTGCAGAAGCAGCTACTGCTGCCTGTTGAGGCATTTTCGTACACCTTGTGCGTGCTTACAGGGGTATCCATACTCCAATGACACTGAATGGAGGAAAGTGGATGATGGAGGCTGCATAGCTTTGCCAGCCAGCACCACCACTCCCACTGTCAGCCTGAGCAGCAGGACTTCTGCCACCAACACCATGGGTTCAGGCCTTGTCTGTGTGCCATTGAGACTGAACCTGCTTACCTGGGCTGTAGAATCTGTCTGTAGTTGATAGCTCTGTCTGCAAGTGACAGACGCGTTATGTCCAGGGTGGGACCCTGTCCTCTGCTGCCATCTGGTGGCCATAATTGGCATGCAGCGTTGTTGACACAACTGTCATAGAGTAGCCACCTGACAGGCAGGTTCTGGACACACAGACACGCGATTGCAGTACTATAGATTGCACCGTGCCTGTCCTTTACTACCCAGGACACTTGTGGTTAGAGGATGCTGCACTGTTCACTGCACCAGGACCCACAAAGTGGGCTAGTGAACAACATGTCCAGGGGACATTTAACGCCTTTATTCTCAGGCTGGTGGCATCTTCCAGCCCCGTAATGGACTTTCGAAGTACTTCGCTGAACAAAGTGTAGATGCCACCATCAGCATCACAGCCTACAGACATGTGGATGAAGAGAGTGATGAATGCACTGGCCTCAGAGGGAAGTGGAGATCAATTCTCCATGTCTGTGATTTCAATCTCAGCTCTTTTTTCTTCTATTGACCCTACAGCCTGGGGACTGTAGTGGGGACTGTCTCTTCCTGGGTCCATAAGGCCCCCAAAGGTGCCAACATCTTAAGATACAACAAGAGTAAACATGTGATTAATACCATGAGCTGGACCATAAAGTTGGGGCCTGAAGGTCACCAGCATGCTCTGTTCTCATATCCCACATCACGGTCTTCTGTGTGTGATTCATTTTCTCCTTATGGTCGGAAACATGGGTGTCACCAGTTCTGAGCGAAGCTACAGTGTGAAGGTTCTCAGGGATAGACTTTGTAAGCTGGGCTTGAGTTGTATTCCTGCCATCCGACTCCTCAGCCATAGACAAAGAGCAAACTGTGTATTTAGGTATGAGACATGCTGCCAATTTAATGGCCTCATGAATCCCTGCCACAACTCTCCTTGTAACAACGCATTCATGCCCTCTCTGTTCTCCCCACTGCCAGACCCTGCTCTGGGGTCCTTGAGGGCCACCATCTACAGAATTCTGAGATAACACAGGCTGCCAATCTCAAATGACTAAGGTTTAGAAATTCTGCTCTGGGACTTGGAGAAGGGACAGGTATAAGCACTGTCACTGCAAACCCTGGCCAGCTTAAGACCTGAGATTTTGCACAAACTGTGTCAGTCATCAGAGTGTGATGAGAGGAGGGGCAGGTTTGATTTAGCAACATGCCTCCTCTTCTTTTAATTCAATGATCTGAAAGTAGAAAATGAATCAGTCACTTTTTCCAATCTGTCTTTAAAACAATTATCTGAGTGAATTCAATAACTCAATTTGTTTTAGAACTTACAAAAACCAAAATTATGGCAAATGTTCATATTTTGTCATTATGTCCAGGCTGGGTCAGGCTCACAGTTTCAGTTCTCAGAAGCATCTGTGACTCCATTGGGACATCAGGTGGGAACTTACCCAGGAAAGTAAGTCTGGGGTATGAAGAGCCCTTTTCTTCCCCTTTGGTCATGTCAATCTTTTTCTACCTGATTCACAGTCATACTTCACATCTGCAGAGCACACTATCATTGTCAAAACCCTTTGCTGAGTGTTATTACTAGGTTTGTAAAGCTGTCTGTAAAGAGTAACTATCATTTTTACCTGAAATGAAGATGAGAAAGCTGGCTTACGTGACTCACTCAGTGCCACAGAATTCATCTGTTGCAGATACCAAGAGCTCCCATTCCAGGGACAGCATTGGTTCTTGCTCTGAGCAGAAAATGAAAAGTGACACTACAACACATAACTAAGTTTGACAGCAGCTGGGGGTAGCCTTCCAGGAAGAATGCTGCAGGAAACCACATCAAGAAAATCTGTGTAAGAACTCAGTTTGTAGCCTGGCCTGGTTTTGCTTTAAGAGTCAGAGAGGGCCACAGAAGGGAGCAGATGGTTCCCCAGAAGGATGGAGCAAAGGAAGAGTATTTAAAGGCTAGGAAGGGATGGTGACCATGCCTAACTCACGCTTGTAATGCCAGCACTCTGGGAGTCCAAGGCACAAGGATCTCTTAAGCCCAGGAATTTGAGACCAGCCTAGGCAACACAGCAAAATCTTGTCTCCAAAAAAAAAAAAAAAAAAATCAAAACTCTTGTTTTCTCCCCTCCCCTCTCTTCCCCTCCTCTCCCCTCCCCTTCTCTTCTCTCTCTGTCTCTCTTTCTTTCTTTCCTTCAGAGAGTCTTACTCTGCCCCCTGGGTAGAGTGTCCTGGCCTCAGTCTAGCTCACATCAACCTCAAACTCCTGGGCTCAAGCAATACTCTTGTATCAGCCTCCCAAGTAGCAGGAGCTGCAGGCATCCACCACTACACCCAGCTAGTTTTTCTATTATTAGTAGAGATGGGATCTTGCTTTTGCTCAGGCTGGTCTTGAACTCCTGAGCTCAAGGGATCCTCCTGCCTCAGCTACTCAGAGTGCTGGGATTACAGTTGTGAGCCACTGCGCCTAGCCTGGGGAGTCAGGCTCATAGTGCCTGGCCTAGCTATTAGTTTTTAATAGATCTTAAGTCTTTTCCAACTTTAATTTCTAAGATGTCAATAAATACCCAATGACTTTGGGGGAATTATAAGAAATACGTTGTTTCAGGAACTGCCCCTCCAATATCACATCAGACTTGAGCAGTATAGGCAAAAAATGTCCTTTAGCAGCACTCTTCATGCTTTGTATTAACTGCAATCCTGTGAAGCATGGTATTTGCGATTAACATGCTGCAAAGAACTTTTCATGCTCACGCTTCTCTCAGCAGTGTTATTCAGAGCATGTTGACCTCAACCATAATTTATGCATCTCAGGAATTTCTTAGGTCCTTCTCCAGGCAGTGGGACGGTTGGGTTAGGGTTGGGGTTAGGGTTAAAATAACTGACCCACTGCCCAAAGTGGCCCAAAGTTCAAACATCCTCTGAGTCATTGACTGTAAGAGAAAGACGGAGTCAAAATCGTGTGGGTCAATTCTGTAAGCTGATATATATCAATTTGATTCATTTGACAAGTATTTACTGAGAGCCTAAAGGATGTGTGTGTCCCAGCTTATCTAGTGAGGCTTGTATACTGAAAGCTAAGAGCTTTGGGACTGTGTGGATCTGCATTCTCTACCGTCCTGTGTGGGAGTCAGGCTCATAGTGTAGATTAGGTCAGGCATTTCTAGGGGGCTTATTAACCAGAGTCCAAGTTCCTCAACCCCCTCGAGGCTGCAATAGCCTGGTGGTCTCTAGACTCAGCGCTAGAATTCTGGGAGTCCTGTTGATCAGAGTTCAGGATCCTGCACCCCACTTCACGTGCCACAGATGGCCTGATTTTTATCTGGTGGCTGAGAACAGAATGCCTAGCAACCAAAGATTACCATTGCCCAAGTCCTGCTCAGGCATAGAGAGAAATCACTGAGGCGAGTCAGGTGGGCCCATCCCCAGTTTGTAAAGTGTGAGCTGTCATCACGAGGTGCCTGCACGACTTTCCTCGCCTTTGCTTCCCTTCTTTTGACTGTGAACGATTACTTGGAGCACTATGGTTTGAATAACCTGAATTAAGCTTACGCATTATCAACATGATGTATGATTTTTGACGGAATGAGACCTACAGGAGAATGGGCCGGGGCTGCAGGTGAGATGCTGACAGTTACAATGTCCACCTCTCAAAGGTTCCCATCAGTTATTTCCCCTGAGATAACTGAGTCTGAGTTTTTCTTGAATCAACTGCCCTCAGTGCAGATCCTGGCAAAGATTGCGGGGACCCAACCCCCACAGTCCTGATTCTTACAGGCTGCAAACAACTAACTTCTTTAAACTTTCAAGTCCCTTCGTTTATGATTGAGAATGAAACTAGTTACCTCAGGGGAATGTGATGAGGATTGTGCGTGGGGACAAGGGAAGGACACAGCACCTTTTGAAGTCACCGACATGATGAATGTGTTACAGTAGATGCCTGGGGCACGTGGATTTGGGCGATGCTCCCCCGACTCCACCACCTGCAGCCTTCTGTGTCCCCTGAAATGCTCATCAAGTGTGTCTCCTCGGTTTCTACCACACACTGAGGTCCTGGGAGGGGGGACCCTAACCAGCGTCTTGCTCCATGCTTGGGACACGGTAAAGGATGAGGAGCTATTTGATAATTGTATGAAACACACACAGAGGCCGAGTTAGTAGGGTTCTACCCAGGCTGCATATCATACTTCCTGGGAATTGCCGGGATGTACCCCAGAGATTCTGATTTCATGTCCGGCTGTGCTTCTCTGCTTTGGCCTCACATTCGAATCAGTGGGGTGGGAGGCGGGGTAAGGATTTAAAATCCCACATGCTCAGGGCCCACCCCTGACCAGTGACACCATCATCTCTAGGGGTGGGACCCAGGTATCAGCATTTTGGAAAAGTTCCCCCAGGTGACTCCGTTATGCAGCTGGGATTGGGCATCTCTGGGCTAGATGGCAGTTTAAGTGCCCCAGGACTGGGTGATGGATGCGTCCTTAGGAAAGACAGAATTAGCAAGGGAGTGAGTCGCTTTTTGCCTATGCCTAATAAAATATTTTTTCTGTCCTTTCCAACTTTTGTTGATTTAATTCAGTTGCTGAGTGTCCAGGCTGCTGTCTTCCACGCTCACTTCTCCGTCTTTTGGCTCTTTGCCCCGCTATGGAGCAACTGTGCTGGGTGGAATAACAGCCCCTCAAAACTCATGTCCATTTAGATACAGGAGTATCAAATTTTTTTTTTGCCACACCCAGGAAGAAGAGTTATCTTGGGCCACACATAAATACGCAACTGCAGATGAGCAAAAGAAGGTGCATGCCTTCCCTTCACAAGATCCAACAGATAAGCAAAACAGCCCTCCAATAATCTGCATATGGCCCAGGCCGTGGGGTGCACACCCCTGAAACGTGGAAATGTGACCTTATTCAGAAATAGGGTGTTTGCAGATGTAATGAGAGTCAGACAAGGTCATTCTGGACAAGGATGGGCCTTAATCCAGTGACCGGTGTCTTTATAAGAAAAGGGAAATTTGGAAAGAAACACAAAGGAACACTCCAAGGGTCAGAGTGACCCCCCAGCAGTCACATGTCTACAAGCCAAGGGACAGCAAAGGTTCCTGCAGCTTTAAGACACTAGGAAAGAAACAGGGGACAGATTCTTTCTCACAACCTCCAGAAAGAGCTGACCTTGATGATAACTTCATTGTGGACCTTTGCCTCCTTGACTGTAAGAAAACATATTGCTGCTGGTTTACTCGTAAGCCCCCTAACTTGTGTGATTTGTCCCAAGAGCCCGAAGAAAATGGTACAGTAACTTAATTGATATTTCTAGCAGCAAGGTAGTCTTTCTTAAGACTGGAGTCATATTTCTGAAATCATTTCCTTTTTTTTATTGAGACAGCCTCAAGCTGTCACCCTGGGTAGAGTGCTGTGTCATCACAGCTCACAGCAACCTCTAACTCCTGGGCTTAAGCGATTCTCTTGCCTCAGCCTCCCAAGTAGCTGGGACTACAGGTGCCCGGCATAATGGCCGGCTACTTTGTGGTTGCAGTTGTCATTTTGTTTGGCAGGCCCAGGCTAGATTCAAACCTGCCAGCTCTGGCATATGTGGCTGGCACCTTAACTGCTTGAGCTACAAGCGCCGAGCCCTGAAATCATTTCTTCATTTTTCACACACTTGGCTGCTATTTAGTGAAGCTGCTCTAACTACAAGTCAGTGTTGTCATGCACAGTGACAAATTCATGTCATGTTCAGAAGGATAGGCTGGAAATTAGTGCATATGTTACATGCTTAAACTCTCAGAGAAGGCTGAGATCAATGAAGCAAAACTTGCAAAGATAAGAAATCGATGCGTGCACGTCCGTCTTGAGCTTGTCAGCGCCTGTTTCCTGTAGTGCTGCTGAAGTCCGGCCTCCTGACAGAAGGTTCTTTTCCAGTCTTCAAAGATACTGCAGATCAAGAATGTTTGCACATGGGTGGGATTAGAGATTCCCTTCACCCAGTGGCAACGCTGGAAATCATCCCAGTCCAGGAGGAGAGTCAGCTCTGAAAAAAAAGAAAAGGAGTGGGGGTGAAAAATTTTTTGTTAGTTGTCACAGGCTGAATTGTGACCCTCCCAGAAACTGTATGTGGAAGTCTTAATCTTCAGTAACTCAGAGGGCATGTGAACACATCTAGACCCGCGTTTTTCAATCTTTTTTTTTTATCTCACAGCACACTTGAACCTATAGTTAAACTTCCACAGCACTCTTAAATTATGTTAATTGTAAAAGAAACAGAAAAAAAAGAGTATGCATACTATGCTTTCAACTTCTCTTGAAAATAATTTAATTAATGATCTTTACACATTTTTGTGGCACACCAAAGATCTCACAGTAAACCAGTGTGCCGTGGCACACGGGTTACAAATCACTGCACTAGAGTCAGGGCCTTTGAAGAGGTGACTGAGGTTCAATGGGGCTGTTGGTGTGGCCTGTAATTCACTGTAGATGGCGTCCTTGTAAGTGGAGGTGATTAGGACAGTGAGGACGACAGTGAGAAGTTGCTCATCTGCAAGCCAGGGGGAGAGGCCTCCGAGGACACCCAGCCTGCTGACACCTTGATCTTGCACTTTCAGCCTCCAGAATTATAAGAAAATAAATTTCTGTTGTATAAGCCACCCAGCCCACAGCATTTTGCCATGACAGCCCTAGTGAGCTAACACGGTGGTCACGGGTGGCTGACGTCCTGGCTCAACTCGTTGTCCTCAGCTTTAACCCCGTGTGTCTGTGTCAGTCATGGGTGGGTTTGTATAAATCCCCACAGATGGATGTCTGAATGGCTATTCCTCTGTTAACATGATTTATCTCGGATGACAGGATTAGGGGTAAATTTTTTTTTTTAATGTTTGTACTTTTCTGTTGTGTTTGATTATTTTTTAAAATGATTTGTGTGCTTTCTTTGCACAAAGATAACTTTTTAAAAAATCTGCTTTCAAAAGAAAAAAGAAGCAAGCATTTCTCCTCAGTAGTAATTCTTTGTTTCTGGCTCAGCTGGCTCCTTTTCTCCTCTGGGACGGGTCTGGGACAGACCTGGAATATAAAACAAGCAGGAAACACTAGGCCAGCTCCAGTGAGACACAGTATCTCCTGCAGCCCCAGTGCTTTCAGAAAAAGGCAAATTTGTTTTATGACATTAGGTGTCTAAGCGACAGGAAGTCTGCATTCTTCTCCCCATTTTTCTTGCATAGAAATTATGAAAAACCTCAGAATCTCTCTTTATAAACTCAAACTGCACAAATAAGCCTGGGGTCACATGTGAACTAGCTCCTTTCTGGTGTGTAAGATGAATGAAAAGAGCTACATTTAAGGAGAGGGATCAGTAACAAGACAAAAAAGTGTGATTTCATGAAAGCAATACTTGGAGCTGATTAAATCTGTTAATACTAGTTGGACTTTCTCTTCTGCAATGAAAAAAATGATTAAAGATTTGGAGAGCTTTGAAGATTGTTTGACCCAATCCTTCCTCCCCACATGACCCCCTTCCTTCTTCTGCTACAGGAAGGAAGTGAGAATGAGCCAGTGTGGTCCCCCTCTCCCTGCCACAGCACCTCCACAACAAAGTTGGGGCTTGAACTCAGGTCTCCAGGAGAGAGAGACAGATAGAGAGGTGTCTCCCTGTCTAGGCTCCAGAAAACCCTTTTCTTCCATATCAGCTCTAACAAGCGAGTCCCACATCTCTCCCCGGGCCCCAGCCCCTGCACTGAACCAACCCCCCTGGAGATTGTGAACAGGACAGATGCAAGGCCTGGGCACACACCTGATGGCAGTGACAACTCACGTGCCCACGGGCAACCTCTTGCACCTCTTGCCCTGGCTGTAAAGAAGTGCAGCAAAGACTTGGTTTCATGGGATAAGTCTCCAAACAGAATTCCAAAAGCCTCCATGTGACGACAATCCATCCAAGGGGGATTCTCAGCTTTGGCCATACTATTAATACATTCAAATCACTTGGGAGAGACTTTTAAGAACACTCACTCCTGGGCCCCTGCCTTGGGCATGGACTAAACAGTCTGGGTGGGGTCTGAGCAGCATCATTTTTAGAGTTAATTTTTGGTTTGTTTTGGGGGTAGAGGGACAGGGTCTCACTCTGCCACCTGGGCTAGAGGGCCAGAGTTATGTGGCCCTAGCCTAGCTCACAGTATCCTCAAACTCCTGGGCTCAAGCCATCATCCTGCCTCAGCCTCCTGACTAGCTAAGACTACAGCTTCCCACCACCACACTTGGCTAATTTTTAGTAGAGACAGGCTCTCACTCTTGCTCAAGCTGTTCTTGAACTCCTGAGCTTAAGAGAGCTTCTGGTCTGGGCCTCCCAGAGTGTTAGGAGCCACCATGCCCCACCAACAGTGCAGTTTTAAAAGCTTCCTTGGTGGTTCCTGGGGGTCAGGAGGATCAAGTGCCAGTACTGATGTACTCAGCCAGAGACCCCAAGTCTGCCCCCAGCGCCACCCAGAGACTCGGGAGCAGTCACACGCTGTGAGTGGGAGTGTCCCCCCAGCTAGTCTCTCTGTATGAGGAAAGGCGGGTGCCTTACCTGGGGGCCAAGAGGTCCTTTATCAGTTCAGCCCCGGAAGAAGCTGATGAGAAAGGCACACAGGGCCTGAAGGGGCTTCCAGCAGCGCTCCCAGGCCTTCTCTGTTTCCTGGTTCCCGGCAGACCCGGGTCTGGCCGCTGTGGCCGTCGCCGTGACCGTGGGTCCGGTGGTGGGTTTCACATGCTGCAGCTTTTGCGTGGAGTCCTCTCCCTGCTGCGTTGCTTCTGTGCGTTTTGCGGGGGTCACGGGCCTGGAAGGGGGCTTCCCCGCCTTGGCAGTCTTAGGGTGCTGCTGGGGTGCTGGGCTGCCAGCGAGGCCGGAGGCCACCTGCCGCATGTGCGCCTGGGGCCCGGCCGCCTGACACACGGGCGGCCTCAGCACCGGGGCACCACGGCACGGGTGGCTGAGGCGCCTCAGCTGCTGCAGGGCTTGGTCCCAGTAAGCCTCGGGGTCGGCCGCGAAGGCCTGGCACACTCCAGGCTGCCCGCTGTACTCGCACCAGGACGGCCCCGCCGGGTCCTGGCAGTGGACGCGCAGCTGGACGTCCCCGGCGCCGGGTCCTGAGCTGCGGTGGCGCATCGTGCAGGAACCCCCGCCTCGCGTTTGGAAGTGGAATTCCTCCCCCGTGTGTCCTTGCTTTTGCAGAGGGGCCTGTCCCCAAGTTCCCAGGCAGGACAGGGCCAGCAGCAGAAGGCAGGGGATGAACTCCATGGTGACTGACTCTGCCACCACCCTGCCTGCAGACCTGCCCCAGGAGCCAGAACCGAAAGCTACAAGCCACCCTTTAAAGGGCGCTGCACAAAAGGCTCTTTTTTCTGCACAGGTGACAGGGTGTTCCGCAGGAGGAAAACAGGCGTGGACCTGGGACACCGAGCGTTTGGCAAGAGGGAGCAGCCCCCAGGACCCACCTGGCACAAGGGTTTGCTGAGGGCAGCAGGGAGCCTGGTCCAGCCACACGAGCTTGAGGTTGAGGGTTTTGCTTTTCCAGCTACAGGAGCTGGCTCTATATTTGGACTTCATGAGGGGACGGCCTTCTTTGTCAACACTTTGGGAGGTTCCAGGTGTGGCAGAGAAGTTCTGGACAGAGAGGCTTGTCGCTCAGAGACCCCCCACCCTGGGGTCCCTGTCTCAGGATGCCAGTCCTGTGAACCCAGGTCTTGAGAGATGGTCTAGCAAGTGCAAAAAAGATCCTGAGGTCCTTTTAAAAGAAGGAATGGTGGGAGCGCGTGCTTTATACACAAGGGACACTCCCCCACAGCCCACACTTACTTGGTGTGCCTCCTCGATTTTAAGTATTGTTATTGTACTAAATAAAAAAAAAGGGCAAAGGAAGTAGAAAATAACTTTTGAATCTGTGTCAAGAATTATATTTGGATACAGTCGTAACTGTCTTTCTGTGACCCTTTCAGAGGGCTCTGCAGAGTGGACTGAAGGTGGCAATTTACTGTTGGGGCTGGGGTTAGTGTTGGCAGACGTTGGGTGCCCATGTTGACCATGAGGGATTGTCCCCTGATGGTCCCACGTAGGCTGGCTGGTGTCTTACACAGGCTCCCGTCCACCTGGACAGTCTCAGCCCTGAGAAGACCCAGCGAGGCTGGACACCAGCCAGCCCCAGCTCTCCCAGCCATGGGTGCTCAGCAGCATTCCAGGCTTCTCAGAAAAGGGGGTTGCCCCAGCCTGTTGGGGAGCAGGGAAACTTCAAGACAAGTCAGTCAATTTAACAGGTTAAAAAGGGGTACAGGGCAGGTTCTTGAGGCAGATGTAACAATGCCTATAAAAGGGTGTTCTGTTGAAATAATGTGGGTGGCCAGAGGTAAGGGACAGGCTGGAGAGACGTCCGGGAGTGGGGGTGGGGGCCCCATAGCCCTTGCACCAACCCCAAAAGGCCCAGATTTTTTTCTTTTGAGACAGAGTCTCATTTTGTCACCCTGGGTAGAGTGCCGTGGCATCATAACTCACAGCAACCTCAAACTTTTGGGCTTGAGCAATCCTCTTGCCTCAGCCTCCCAAATAGCTGTGACTACAGGTGCTACCACTATGCCTGGCTATTTTTTTAAGAAGAGACAGGGTCTCACTCTTGCTCAGTCTGGTCTCAAACTCCTGAGCTCAAGAGATCCAACCGCCTCGGCCTCCCAGAGTGCTGGGATTACAGGTGTGAGCCACGGTGCCCTGGCTCCTAATTTCTTTCTTTCTTTTTTGTTTGGAGACAGAGTGTCACTGTGTCACCCTGGGTAGAGTGCCAGGGCGTCACAATTCACAGCAACCTCCAACTCTTGGGTTCAAGTGATTCTCTTGCCTGAGCCTCCCAAGCGGCTGGACTGCAAGCACCCGCCACAATGCCCAGGTATTTTTTGGTTGTCATTGTTGTTTGGCAGGCCTGGGCTGGATTTGGACCTGCCAGCTGGTGGATGTGGTGGCGCCTTAGCCACTTGAGCTACAGGCGCCGAGCCTTCCGGCTCCAAGTTTCATCATGTGATACTTGACAGCCTCTGGGTCCACTCAAGGAAGCAACATATAGACCATGTTAGCCAAGTTCTTTTTTATTGAAATGAAATCGTGACTACAATGAAAAGACCTAGTGAAAAGCCTCTATCTTGAATTTCCCTACATGAATGTTAAATTTTGTTTGACCAGTTTTTCACTGCTGTTCACTTTTGATAACGACAAAAACCAACATAAAAGCCTAAAGCAAACTCATATTTACTTTGTGCTTTCGTGGATTTTTTAAGGAACAAATACCAAGTAGAGGAATCATGACAAGATCTTGTCATATTTCAGAATTCTCATCAATAATCCAATGATATTCATGTTGGCTACACTCAAATTAATGTTTATCCTAACAAATCAGAAAACTCCATTAGAGTGTACATTGTATCTAGCATTTGTTAAAACTATTGTCATGCTAAAAAATGGCATTTCTTTCAAAGTGTCTCTCTCTCTCTGGTTCGAATTTGCTAGATGAAGTTAAGCTGGCTTCCGTGTGTTTTTGTTATTCTATTTCTAAATGGAACATGAAGAACCACTGAAAAAGTAGACGAAAATCTCTGAGAGGAAAGATACACTGTGGGTTTCATCCACTTCCAGTGAAAATGGATTATTTCAACAGCACCAATAAGTCAACACTGACCCGATAGTTAAGTACATTTAGAAGAAAATCCTAAAATATTCATTTGTTTAAAAAACTGCAACTGTGGTAACAAAAGGTATGTACAATATTTACTATATACAGAATGCATCTTTCCTGTGAACTGGTATGTGTGAGCACGCACCACATGGGACGGTATGTTAGAAGCTGAGCCATCACGTTGGAATAGCTCTTGACACAGAAATGCATCAAATGGGAACGAACACCCCGTATGTTGTAGTGTCTGAATAAAAACCCAGTGTAAAAAAAGTAAAATATAAATGAGGGAGGGGGAATCATTCTTGAAGAGTGACGGACTGTAATGTGATTCTGTACATCCCTAACGAAGCACTACCCCGAGGCCAGGGGCGCCCGCCTGAGTCACTACGTTGCCGCCCGGACTTCTTCCTGGCTTCGGAAAGTCCTTGCAGGCTCAGAAACTATGAAAAATCTGTGGTCTTTTCCACTTGGAGTATCTTGATGCTGAAATCAATGCCAAACAAAATTTTAGAAAATGTTTTTGGATTCCTAAAGAGAAAGGTAGAAATGCACAATGCTAAAACAGACCCCACCAGGAGCTCAGGAACTACAGAAAATATAAACTTGTTTAAGAGACACAAAAAATATGGGTTTGGGAATTTGTTATAGAAATGAACAAAACACTTTTAAACCCATAATACTCAAGGTATGTGGTCAGTACATAGATTACACAGATATCTAAATCTTTTCTTTATTCTAAGAGACAAGGTCTTGCTGCGTGTTCCCCAAGCTGGAGTGCAGTGGCTATTCAGAGGTGGCAGACGGCAGACTCGAACTCCTGGGTTCAGGTGGTCCTCCCTCCTCTCTCAGCCTCCCAAGTAGCTGGGACTACAGATGCACACCACCACACTTGGCTTGTTTTTTTTTTTTTTTTTTGCTATAGTCACATCATCATTGTGTGTGTGTTATATTGTCTCTGCATGTGTGTATATATATATATATATAGAGAGAGAGAGACAGAGAGAGAGAGAGTCATTGTACTATGTCAGACACACAATTGTCCCTTGGTATCTGTGGAGCATTGGTTCCAAGACCCATAGGCACATCCTCCCATGTAGTTTAAATCACTCTTAGATTACTTATAACAACTCACAAAATGTGAATATATTCAAAAGTTGTTATACTGTATTTTAAAAGTTTGTATTATTTTTATTGTTATTGTTTTCTTTTGTTTGTTTGTTTTGTTTTTTGAGACAAGAGTCTCAAGCTGTCACCCTGGGTAGAGTGCCGTGGCATCACAGCTCACAGCAACCTCCAAATCCTGGGCTTAAGAGATACTCTTGCCTCAGCCTCCCAAGTAGCGGGATTACAGGCGCCTGCTACAACGCCTGGCTATTTTTTTTCTTTTTTTGGTTGTTTTTGTCATTGTTGTTTGGCGGGCCTGGCTGGATTCGAACCTGCCAGCTCTGGTGTATATGCCTGGCACTTTAGCCTCTTGAGCTACAGGTGCTGACTCTGCATTGGTATTTTGATTGTTTAGAGTATTTTCAATCACAATTGGTGGAGTCTGTGGACGTGGAACCTGCGCTATGGAGGGAAGACTGTCTATATGAAATCATAACGTACAACCTACACACTGACCTAGACTTTCCACTTATTCGCTGTTTTAATGCTCTAAAAACTATAATGTTATACATTCTCCTACATGAAAGCATCCAACTTACCGTACGCAATTTCAACATCAGCTGTCCATGATGTTATGGGCTGAAAAAACAAAAAACACACAAATATAACACTTTCGGGCAAAGCCGTGGGTGGTTCTATTACCTCTGTGGTGAGAAGCAGGCTTGTGACTACAGGGGACACGTGAACACAGGCCACATCTCAGAACGTTTATCAGGAAGGATATGTCAGGTTGAGCTTGGGTTCCCCTAACTTCTGTTTGTATTGGTTTTAAAAAGAGGTAGAGGGAGAGGCAAAGTGTGACAGGCAGATCGTGAGCATTCACAGTCTAAGGTGACAAGTGGTAACAGCCGCGAAGAACGTGTGTTGGAGACAGCAGATGAGCAGACACCAGCCCGCAGCAGCTGAGCCCACGTTTACCACAAGGGTCTTGCCAAAGTCTAACATGACAAGAAGACAGACAGGAGCAGATGCAAGTTCTGCGGGGACCTTGCTACGACTGCAAATCCAGGAGCATGAGACCAGACAGTGCATGTGTCCTCCAAGTGGGTTTCTGGGCTAACAATTCACAGTAGCCCTCCTGATATCTGTGGTCACTCTGAACATGGCCTTGACAACCAAGAGAGGTCTGCACAAGTGCGAGGCTAGTGAGTTCTGCCTGGTACATCTGCAGCCTCAACTCTGGCACCACCCTCCCTGACTGTGCCTTCGGGTGGGTCACAACCCCTCTGAACTGGCAGGACTGTGGCAGACACCGGAGGAGGGAGAAGGTGTGCTGGGGACATCAGAGCCCCTGCATGGTAGGGTGTCCCTTCCAACGTGTCTAACCATGGAATCTGCCCGTGCTTGGTCCTGTATGCCTCTCCTCTACAGTCGCAGTAAAGAAACACAATCTTTATTGAAGAGACTCCGAGGGTCCCTGGAGAAAGGTACCAGCAGGGGTTGGCTCAGACAGCACCAGGCCCTGGGGCTGATGTTGTGAAGGGCTGCAGGCTCTAAGAGTATCTACAGTTGCCTTCTTGAGCAGAGGGATGCTGGTCACCCCAACTGGACCACTGGTTCTCCTCCTGCCCTGTAGCACCTCTCCTGGGGCCTCCAGACAATAGGTACCTACCACCCCATCCTGAAAAGGAACATACTCTGAAGACCTCAGAAGCAGGAAAAGGGCAAAACAGACCAATGCAAGATCTTGTTTTCTGCTGCTATGAGAGAATAGCAGGGACTGGGTAATTTATAATGGAACATTTATTTCTCAGAGCTCAGGAGGCTGGGAGGTCCAAGAACATGGCTCTGGCACCTGGCTGCATCAGCCCCTGGTGGAAGAGCAAGTGAGCCTGGCACAGAGGGAAGGGGCCAAACTTCCTCCTTTTGTTATGAGCCCACTCCCACTAAGCCAGGCTAATACTGGTCACCACAGGAATCCACTCGTGAGGGGAGAGCCCCCGAGACCCAGGCCCCTCTCAGAGGCGCCACCTAATGGCTATGGAATACTCACATGAGTTCTAGAGGGATCACTCACACCACAGCAAGCGACTAGATAAAACTAAACCTGGATGCTCTTGATGGGAGGGAAACCATGGGCCCTCGAATGGGACACACCTCAAAGACACATTTATTCAGGCCATAAGGAGTTGGACTCTGATAACTTTTTGGGTGATCAACACAAGGAAATCATAAAATAAAAGAGGCTATTTCAGACATCCGGGACAGCCCTGTCCACAGAGCAGACATCACACACTGACAGCACCACTTTGGAGTTTGGATTCAATCTCCAGATCTCAGTCAACACAGGGCTCTGGGCAGCCTGACCAGCCAACAGCAGGCAGCATCTGTCTGCCTCGGGTGGAATCTCACCTTTACAGAAAAAGGAAGGTCCTGGTGCCCCAGGACCTGAAACATCATGAAGGGGAGGGGGCTATAAGGACCTCCATGAGACCCACACAGCCAGAGCGTGCACAGGAAGGGCCGGCTCCTGCTCACAGCACTCCCTGGAACCCCCGTTTCCTCCTTGGGGGCTGCAGAAATGCATCTGTGGGGACCCCTCCCACTTCTGCCTGAGACCCACAGCACCAGGAATGGTGACCACCCCTTCCACAGAAGCACTTTCTAGACATATTTTATTGGGCTTTCGTGCCATTTCCCCCCAACATTATTTACTAACATTTCAAAGAGAAATCTCACATTAAAATCAGATTTCTCTCCTTTCCAGAGAAACTAGATTTTCTGGCAACATCTGCCTCTTTTTTGTTCTTCTTCCTGCCAACCTGGTGGTTTTTCAAAGTGAGAACTGGGAAAAATGACTGGATATCTCCGTAATGTTTCCACCTCCATTCTGAGACCTTTGCTGTGTCCATCCACATTTAAGAGAAAGAGTTTGCTTCTTAACCTGGTCCCTGCCTGGCTGTGGGGCTTGGGGACATGGCCTTGATGTCCCCAAGTCTGTGTGTAAATGAGAGGTGGTGACAACAGCCACAAGGGGCCGGCCCTTCAGATAAGGCTGGAAGCCACCATGGCCCATGTCTGGGGCTGCTGCTCCCAAGCCTCTGTGGGTCCATGTGAAGCAACTTTCTCTCTTGATCTCTGAAGCATGCACTAGAAAGAAGAAATTAATTGACAGAAAAAGCTATAGAATTCCCTACAGGGAGAAGAAGGGGCCTGATGAGCCCCCTTTCACAGGTGAGGAGACTGAAGTTCAAACTATAGACCTCCCTAGAGGTCACATGTGTTTTGTGTGGGGTCGGGAAAGGTGCAGAAATGAGCCCTTAATGCCTGCCGAGGTGTAACTGCCTCCACTGCCCTGCAGACTTGCTGTGGGAGGCAGAGGCATCATTGGAAGACTCCAGGCTTATTGTCGAGGTTTATGTGAAAGCCTGTTGCTTTTTCCTTCAAACGAAGGCAAACAAAGAACCACTGGCCAGGGGATGGACTAAATACAGGCTGGAGTTTGAGTGTGTATGTGTGTTTGCCACAGAGAAGCAGGTTCCTTCCTGTTCTATTGAAGCCAGTTTGTTGTCAAATTGCTCCTAACTTGGTCAATATTACCGGCGGATTAGAGGACCAAACGCCCTGTCGTGCGCTCATCAGTTTGCTCCCAAATCTAGCCTGAGATGCCG
The DNA here is from genome assembly GCA_963574355.1 of Loris lydekkerianus. Taxonomy (NCBI): domain Eukaryota; kingdom Metazoa; phylum Chordata; class Mammalia; order Primates; family Lorisidae; genus Loris; species Loris lydekkerianus. The sequence continues at coordinate 18,858 of CAUYPK010024470.1, forward strand.
GCAGAAATCTCAGCAGCAAGACCGAGGTAAGGGGGTGAGTGCTCAGGATTATTTGAGCAGAAGGCGGTCCTGGGTGTCCCCACGAATGGCATTGGGAGGGATGTCGGCTGGGCGGTGCCAGCTCAGGTGACAAGAGTCCAGTCACATTTATTGTATCAGCTGCCTTTGGGTTCCTTCCCCCCAGAAAGGTCTCAGTAGTAATAAAGCAAAATCTGTTTCACAGCAAACCACACACTCTTAAATGAGGGTGAGTATTTCACCTTCATCAGCTCCTTACGGCCCTGCACGAACTGGGCTCCCTCTAACAGGCGAGGGAACCGAAGCTCAAGAAAACGGAACCACTGATTCGCAAGGTCGCAGGGAAGAGGGGAGGGTCACTCCAGCTCGGGGCCAGAGACCTCTCTGGAAGGGTTGCCTCACCCCTCGGCCTTTTTTCTCTTATTGGAACAAAAGACTTCTACCTGCCCTCAGGACCACCCCACAGAACAGGGAGCATGAAAAGAAATTCAAACCATTTGTGGACCTTTCCTGAAGGGCTCCCACATTAACTTACTCCCAGCTCCGCGCTTCGCAGGGGCGTGAAGTGCTACATCCTTCAGAGGACAAACCCTCGACTGTATTCTGCCAGCAGAGCTGCCACACAGTCACCCTAAAACTTTGCGTCTTTTATACGACCAGATTAATTTAATCTGTTTCAGATTGCAGCAGAAGCAGCCCCAGCGGGGATGTACATCAGCCAGTGAGCAGAGGGGCCCTTCCTCTCAGCACCACCGTGGACCATTTCCCCGCGTCTGTCGTTATCCTATCCTTTCCCTGTCCAGCAAGTTACTCCTGACCGCCCCCGAGTCTCGTACTGTTCCAGCTATCCCATGAAAGACTAAGAAGAGCCACACAAGCTCCTTCAGCCCAGAGAATTCAGTCTTTTGCTCTCAAGGCAGGGCACCTGTGGCACTGCCAGAGTGCTCGGTCCTGTCCCCGGCCACATACTCTGAATGCAGCTGGTCATGTATAATCCCGTGGGTCGTTCTTGCATTGACGCTAGAACTGAAGTCTGCCCTCCTCTGCGGAAAACGGCTCCGGCAGGGGCCTGACAAGATGAGAGACGGCAGACCCCTGCCTATTCCCAGCACCCAGCTCTGGGCTTGGAAATTAGCCAGAGTCCAGCCAGCTGTGACAATCAAGCCTTAAGGATCTGCTCTGCCATGGGGTCCAGTCCTTCCCGGTGGCCCTGTCCAGTGACTTAAGGAGGTCGGGCACAAGGGCTCAGTTGGGCCCAGTGACGGGGACCCTCGACAGGCAATCCTTGCTTCAGAGCTCTCCACTGGGCAGCAGAGGCTGCGGCAGCCCATCTGACTTCTCTCCTTTCCTTTCTCAACCATGGAGCTTTATAAACCCCAAAAGCCATCTCAGCACTGCTTCCAGAAAACCCACCCGTGACAACCTCCTGCCAGCCTTGCCTCTCACTCTAGCACCCTTCACACAGTCTCAGTGACACATGTTGGTACCGAGAGTATTTCTGGAGACTTCACCACCAAGACTCGGGTAGTGGGAGTCAATTCTACAAATTCAGAAAGTGCTAGAAGATCGGATGGTAGGACGACATAGATGGTTGAGAACAGCTCTCCTTTGACCTTGAAATTTTTAGTCCATAAATATAAGACACCCTTTACGCATGCTACACCATGAAAAGCCAGCCAGCATACGAGAGGCAGGCATCATTACTGACCTCTCTCCCCAGAGCAGACCTGGCTGAGGGAAACCTGTCCTGAATCAGCCTTCACATCTGACACAACACAGCACTGTAACAATCAAGGCTGGCATTAGCAGAAGCAGCAGCAAACGCAATGAAATCAATTTGCCCTTTCAGAACTTTACTGTTCCTGTTTTCTATGATTACCAGTTCTAATATGGTCTGGATACTCTGTCCTCTAAAAATTCATACACTGAAATTCTAACTGAGATGCAGATATTAAGAGGTGAAGCCTTTGGGGAGGTGATTAGGTCATGTGGGCAAAGCCCTTGTTTTTGCTTCCCTAGGGCCCTCATAAGAGATCCCAGAGAGTAAGCTGGCCCTTCCACCATGTGGGACACTGTAGGAAGGCCCATCCATCAATACCCAGAAAGACACTGAATCTGCTAATGTCTTGACCTTGGACTTCCCAGCCTCCAGAACTATGAGAAATAAACAAACTTCTATTGTCTGTAAATTACCCAGTTTGAGGTATTTTGTTAGCAGCCCAAATGTACTAAGACAATTTCCCACTCCCGGAAGGGCAAATCAAAATGAAAAATTCTCAAGTTTTTCTAATGTTCAAAGTTATTAGTTGGGTAAACCTTTTATCCTTCTGAAAGGACAAATTTTAATAACTTTCTGGTTCTGTTCATCGTGAAACCTGACAAAGCCAGAACATCTACTGTTACCAGGCAGCTCACTTAGAAGGGTGCACCTGCCTGGCAAATTGCATCTGGACCAGGAAGCCTTAACTAACTACCCGGTGTGGAGCCAAAGCCAAGGGCTTCCCTCCTAGACCACTGATCTAGGAGGGCATGGAGGGCAGACCCTCTGCATATCACATTGGTGTTACACTCTCTCCTTTCTCCTGAGATATTACCGCATATACTCGAGTATAAGCTGACCCGAGTATAAGCCGACCCCCTTAATTTTACCCTAAAAACTGGGAAAACTTAGTGACTCGAGTATAAGTCAAGGTGAAAAATGCAGCAGCCACTGGTAAATTTCAAAAATAAAAGTATATACCCAAAACAATTACAATAATTGAGGAATCAGTAGGTTAAATGCTGATACCCTCACATCAGATACAGCTGAAGCTCTGTTTGGACATACAGATGATGA
>CAUYPK010024471.1:0-12493 GCA_963574355.1 Loris lydekkerianus
GCAGTGTATGGCTATTGGATGAGAATGGTTATGTTTGTCCATCTCTTGGTTAATGTGAGCAATTACTCCTTTCTTAGACCCCACCATGCTAGGAGCACCATCAGTTGTCACACTGGCTAGTTTTGCCCAGTCCAGCTCCAGACTATTCACAGTTTGGCAAACCTTTTCATAGATATCCTCTCCTATAGTTGTTCCTTTGATGCTTTGCAGTGCAGCAAGCTCTTCTGTGACTTCGAAATAGTCATTTGTCCCACGAATAAAAATTAGAAGTTGTGCAGAATCACAAACATCATTACTTTCGTCGAGTGCCAAGGAAAAATAGGAAAGTTTTTTTGCGGAGTTTTGCAAATGCTGATGCAAATTCTCTCCCATTTCTTCAATCCTTTGTGTAATTGAGGGTCCTGAAAGACTCACTATACTAAATAAATCGGCCTTCTCTGGACACATCTCTTTGGCAACAGAAAGAAGGCATTCTTTAACAAATTCTCCCTCCACGAATAATCTGCCAGTGCACGCTATTAGCTTGGCAACTTGAAAACTTGCTCACAGCGATGAAGTATTTACCTGTTTCTGCTTCACAAAAATATTTTGATGAGTTGTCAATGTATATTTCAGTTTTAATATTTTACTTTTCTCACTTCTCCAACCAAACAATCATATTTATCTTTATGTTGAGTTTGATAGTGTTGACACAAATTGTATTCTTTGAACACAGACATTCTGGCATATCAAACACACAGCTCTTTCCTTGTACTGCATGAAAAAGTAATCATACATCCACTGTTCTTTGAATATCCTACACTCTGAGTCAATTTTTCTCTTTCTTGATATCATTGTTTCCTAGGGATTCCAAATTGCTATTAGTAAAATACCAACATATATATACAGCTCTCCAAAAACAATATATTAGCAATAACTTTGCTCACGTAGACATATAGAATGTACTGCCCATGAATGCAGTCTGATCAGTGTCCATCAATGCAGCCTTGCCAGTCCACATCATTTCAGCTTCGCCAGTGCCCATGTGGTGGAACTCTGCTTTTACATCAGGCTCACACTGGTGTGGTGCAGGAACAGGCATGATTACAGAGCCGGTTCCTCCACCACCTCTCCAGTTCACACTACCCTGTGCAAACCGCACTGCGATCTGTGAACTCACACAGGAATCTGATCGCTGGGTCTTCTCACCCATGCGATCAGATTCCACTGCAGGAAAAAAGAAGGCACATATGCCTTTTTTCTTCCAAATCTAAGAAACACTGCTCAGAGATCACAACAGTGTGAACCAGGGCTTACACAGCACACAACATACAACATCATACACAACTGAATAGCAATCTGAATATAAATGCACTTACTGTCAATTAAATTGGGTTTCCTACTCGTGGCTGCCTGCAGAGCTGGATTAAGTTCCCATGGGCCCCAGGCAGATTACCAGTTTGGGGCCCCCATGCAATAACACTGAGCACTGACCATTTGCATTAACACTGAGCACTTAACAATTATCATTGCCACTGAACTCTGACCATTTGCATTAGCACTGAATACTGACTATTTGTGTGATCACTGTGATGCAACCCCCCCTAGAAACCACCCCCAACCAACTAACCAACTTAAAAAGAAAAGGCTCTCCTAACTTAAAAAAAAAATGGCTCTTCTAACTTCAAAAAAAGGTGCCTCTTATCTGCAAAGAAAAAGACCTCCTAACTTAAAAAAAAGGCCCCCGTTAACTGCAAAAAAAAAGGCCCTACTAACTGCAGAATTAAAAAAAAAAAAAAAAAATAGATCTCCTAACTTAAAAAAATAAATAAAAGCTAACTTTTTCTTACCTCTGTCCTTAGGCGGCAGCAGGCTCTGCACAGGCAACCTGGGGACTCCTCCAATTACACCAGAGACTGACAGGAGGAGTCAAGAGACAGAAGGAGGGGCTGGGAGAGACAGAAGGAGTGTAGTCGGAGAGTTGCGCATGTTCCACACATGCGCACTACAGCCAGGGACGAGTTGGCTGCTAAGCAGGTCAGGCAGGGCAGCAAAAACACCTGGCGGGCTGGGACAAGTCAGCTGCTAAGCAGGACTGGCAACTGTGGCAAAAACACCCGGCAGGCCAGATAAATGTCCTGGGTGGGCCGCATGTGGCCTGCGGGCCGTAGTTTGAGGACCCCTATAACTAAGGAAACATTCCCTGGAAGTTCTTTTATTTCCCTGACTTAGCTGATTTTTCATAGCAAGCTTGTACTTTTGGTGAAGGAGGAAGGCCTCCACCACTTTCTAATATATGTGGTGTTTTTTGGTCCAGATATAATATATCTGAATGGTTAAAACAAGATGGTGATGGAGGCGCATGCTGGAAGCCCAGCCCCCCACCCCACCCCCGTTAGCCATGCAGCCTTGGGCCTTATTCACAGCTTCAGTTTCCTCATCAATAAAAGGAGACAGTAATACTATTTACATCATGGGATGATTGCAAAGATTACATGATGCATGTAAAATATTTAATGCAGTATGTGGCACAAAATATAGATACTGCAAGTCATTGGGCATTTACTGGTACCATCATCATCATCTTCCGCATCCTTATTTCCAGAGATAGGTTTTCTTGGTACGTTTCTTTTCGTTGTTACTCCGTGTGGTTTGTTGCAGTTGAAATTGCTGTGTGCAGTCGTGTTTGCCACATTTTCACTTCACATTATATCAGACGCATTTCCTCATGCCATTAATTCTTTATAAACACAATTTTAGCAACTCCATCATGTGAATTTAGCATAATTTACTTAAGCATTTCCCCAACGTTTGAACATTAGGATGCTTCCAGGCTCTCACTGTTATAAATAATTCCGCAGTACACACCTTTTGTGCACACATCTGTGTTCTCTTCTCTGATTGTTTCTGCAATACAGAGTCCCAGAAACGGAATTACTAAGTCAGATGGGGAGTATGTTTTTAAGGTTATTGATGCATGTGTTCAAATTGCTTTCTAATCCATGTGTTTTCAGATTTAAGTAGATGTTAGATTGTGACAGGTTTGGAGTGGATTGAGTATCCCTTCCACCAAGGCTTTTGGTGAGAGGGCTCACCAGGGCTCTTCCCAGCCCTGGGAGGTGGGGGAGCTGACCATCCCCACTGCCTGCCTTCTCAAGCAGCATTGGTGACAGTCCCTGCATTTGGCAGGAGAACACCCCTGAAAAGAGCTCAGGCATGTGGCCCCGGGGGTCCTGTGTTTCCATCTGACCTTTGGTGAGTCCGGGTTTGGACTTCACCCCAGACCAGAGGCCATGCCTGGCTCGGATGCTCCGCATGGTTGAACACACTTCCCCAGCCCCTTCCCGGCCAGGGCCTGTGCCATCGCTACTCTGCCCTGCAGGGGAGGACCATACCTCATTACCCACTGCGTAATTAACAGTGTCCCTGGCTATTTTCTGAACTGAATGATCAGTTTTCTGACCTCTGGCAAATGTGTATAGTAGTAAAGTTATACAAAGTGGTGTTATGTATATCTTGTCCCCACCGTGACTGGAGGGATGGTCTATCCTTCCAGTATTGATTTGTTACTGAGCCGCCTGCTCCATCCCAAAGCAGTGCCCTGGGCACTGACGGGGCAGTGAGGGGGCAGGAGGAGTGCTCCTGCCTTCCCAGAGCTCTCACCATGCTTTTCTTCCTCCCAGAGGTGGGACGGCACTCAGGCCGGCTGTTCTCTCCTGTCCACAGGTGTGGTCCCTGATCCGGCTGGCACGCAGGTACCTGCAGAAGGGCTACACCACGCTGTTGTTCCAGGAGGGTGACTTCTACTGCTCCTACTTCCTATGGTTCGAGAATGACATGGTGGGTGTGGCCAGGCCCCTGGGACAGGAACATCTGGAAACACTTTCCATCCCTGTAACCCCTGGATTCCTTTCTTCTGAATCGTGTTCAGTCTATCTCTCTCCTTCCCTTCTTGCCCATGGTAGAATGGCAGGTAAGCACTCCAGGTTGGGGCCTAGAAATCAGAGGTCACATCTTTTGCAGGGGCATTTACCTTTGCTTTGTAATCCCTCCATCCGGTTGTCAAACTCTCACCACTGTTCACCCAGTGTCCAAGCATGCATGTGAGCACATAGACGCCTGCCTTTCTACAAGATGCATGCATCAGCAAACTGTCGCTCCCAGCTGCACAGGTGACACTGACAGTGTGGCTGGGGTCTCTCCGAGCCCTGGTCTCCTGTAGACCTCCCTGTCACTACAGCATAAGCACAGGTGATGGGGATTTACTGTCAACCGCCAGCTGCTGGTCTCTTCCCTCCTCCTTTCTCTCTCCTTTCCTCTGCTTTCCTTCTCTTTCTGGTTTTCACCTCACTTGTCACCTTTACTCATTGTCCCAGCTCTCAGAAGTGTTCCTTCTGCCCTTCATACTCTGGTCTCCTGGTCCTGTTCACCTCTCCCTCTCCCGCTCCCACCTACACCCTCCCTGCCCACTGAGGGTGCCAGCCCACCTTGCTGTAGTGCAGGGTAGTTATTGGGACCTTTCGTGCACTTCTGTCAGCTCTCACAGCCCCGTGCACTTGGAGCAGGAGTCATTGATCCTTTTTGTAGATAGAGATACTGATGCTCTAGAGATGACACACTATGGCCAGGGCCACAGCTCATGAGGAATGAAACCAGGGCCTGAGCTCAGCTCTCATGGCCTGCAGGCTCCCATCTTCCCTCTGCACCCCCAGAAGTGTCCAAGTTGTGTGTCGATGCCTGATTGTGCCTGGCACATAGGACCTTAATTCCTGTCCCCACCTCTTCTAACGGGAATCCATTTCTTTCAAAGCAGACCCATGGGCCTTTTGATAATGCTTTCTTCCTTGAGGGCCCACATGATGCCCGTGTTCCCCCTGACATGCTCACTGTGGGTCCAGACAGGCTCACTGATGGTGGTGAGAGCTAGTAAATGCCAGGCCCTGCACTGGAGATTTCTTAGTGGTATCTCTAGTTCATAATGAGATTGTTGTTATTCCCATTTCACACTTGACGAAATGGCTGAAAAGGTCCACTCATTTTCCCAAGCACAGAGCACACACACAGCAGAGCTGAGCAAGCCTCTAAGTGTGTCTAACTCGAGCTGGGTTCTTCCCCCCACACCCACCTCCCCATTCTCCCTCTGCAGGGGTATAAGCTCCAGATAATCGAGGTGCCTGTCCTCTCCGATGACTCGGTGCCCATTGGCATGCTGGGAGGAGACTACTACAGGTGACCTGGCTTGGGAGGCTGTCCAGATATAGGTGATGGAGGGGGGCCCTCCTCCTTCAGGAGTGCCTACTCCAAAGGAGTGGTGTCCAGTGGGGGAGGTGACGAGTACAGGGCACATTCGTGTCCCCCCCCACTTGCTGCTGGTGCAGTTTGGCAGCATGGGGAGACGTGTGCTAAGCCCCACAGCTGGTCAGTGGGGAGGAGGCGGAGACATCACGGCTGGGAGCGGGGACCTGGTGATGTGACCGATGGGACAAGCATTTGCCTGTGAGGGGCCTGGAAGGGGATGTGAGGCCTTGTTCCTAAAGCCTGCACTGTGTTTCCTCCCCAGAAAGCTCCTGCGCTACTACAGCAAGAGCCGCCCAGGCGAGGCCGTCAGGTGCTACGAGCTGCTGGCCCTGCACCTGTCGGTCATCCCCACGAACCTGCTTGTGCAGCAGGCCAGCCAGCTGGCCCGGCGCCTCTGGGAAGCCTCCCGCATCCCACTGCTCTAGGCCAGGTGTCTTCCAGGGCACCCCGTCCTCTACCCCCTTGCCAACATTCCCCATGGCAAGAGCCTCCTCCTGAGGATGGGCAGAGCCCAGGGCCTCCTAAACTCCACCAAGACAACCCACCATGTGGGATTCTGAGCCACCCACTCCTTCCCTCCAGAGGGAGAGGGAGGCCAAGGGTTCTCAGAACTGTGGTGGCTGTCAGCTTAGAGCTGGCAAGGGCTCCTCTGCCAGAGCTTCTCCCCACCCCCTGGTCTCCAAGGCCTAAGGCTGTCTGAAGGCACCCCTTTCTGCTGTCCTCTGAGTGGGGAAAGCTCACTGGGCAAGCCATTTCCTACCCTAGGTCAAAGGTATGCCTTTCGCTGCTGTGAATTCCAGCTCTGCCACCTCTTCTCTGTGGCCCTGGGCAAGTTTCTCAGACTCCAGCCCCCTTCCTCACATGTGAAGTGGTTACACCTCCCTCTCAGGGTAGGGTCTGAGGATCACTGAACACAGGGCAGGTGCTCAATAAATGTTAGTTATTGTTGTCATTCAAACCCAGTGTGCTATGCTTCTGGGCCCTTGCTAAGTCCTGGCACCTTGATACCCCCGCCACCCCACCCCACCTGGCATCTGCCCTCGGGCTGGAGTTCCTGAGCTCCTGGACCTGGCCCTGCGATCCAGATTTACTTGGTCAGCTGGAGCTCAGGGTTTGATGTATTTAGAAGCTTCCCAAGCAATCTGCTATGCCCTGATTGAGAACTGCTGCCGGGGGGGTGGGGGGGGGAGTAATAGCCCCTCTCTTCTAACCAAGATGTTTGTACCCCAGAATGGATGCAAGGATAAGAGACCCTCAGAACACTGGGACTGGGGAGTGTCTGCTCCTCTCGGGCCAAGAGGTCTGTGCAGGGCCAGAGGGAAGTAAGGCACAGAAGTCAGCATCCTCTGCAGCAAAGGAACAGACCCCACCTTCTGTGTTTTCAGTAGAAACTGAGCTGAAATTCATGCAAGGAAAACTTGTATTTCCCTTGCAGGAAACAGCTTGGGGAGAACGGAGGTGCTGAGGCAGCTGGAACCACACCTTGGGCTGAAATCCTTAGAAGGCAACCTCAAGGAGATGTCCCTGAGAAGTCCATATCTGTGTTTCTCCTTAATATCAGGATTTTATGGATGGAAATTAAGAAAAATGTTGCCTGTGGAAAATACAGAAGAGCACAAAGGAAAAAGGCCAAACCTCGAAGCCCACCACTGTTTAGGACACCCACTTTTGTCACCTCATATTTTCCCTTAATTTTTAACAGCTGCATGATGTGATGTGTATAGTTCAACCAGTCTCCCTGATTTTTCTATATGATATGGGGGTTATTACGAAAGTTGTGAGATACATGAAAATCTAGAAATGTGGAATCCCTGCAGACGGAAAGGAAGCCCTCCGAGCAAGGTGCAACTTGCTCGGGTAAATCGGAAAGGACTCTGTCCCCTGCGTTTCTTGGAAGTAGAACAATGGACCGTAACACAGTCTGCATCAAAACTTTCATAGTGAGCTACGTAAATACCGGTGTGGCAAATGTCTTGAATCAGATTTAGCAGGCAGAGTCCCGTGTGGCATAAACCTTCCAGGCTGTGTGGAGAGTTGGAGTAGAGGGGTGCACAGCCCTCTTACTCAGAGTCATCTTTTCTACATATTCTCCCAATTTTGAGATGCATTTCTAATAGCAGGTTTCTGTAACACTGACAGATGTCAGAGCAGTGCAGAAATCCTTAACTCCAGGGGTGCATTTTTTCCCTGCAAGGGGAAAGGTCTGCTCACTAATGGGCACAGAACAAAGGGGTTCCTAATTCAAGACAGGCCAACGGGAGAGTAAGCATTTTAGCTGAAGGTATTTACAGATGTGATCTCTGGTCCTTGAGGACTCTTGGAAAATGGGAAAGGTGCCAAAAGACAGCCGGGAAATGTCCAGGCCTGCAAAACAAAAAGGCAGATCCCAAGAATTCCAGACAGTGAACTTGCCCCTGAGACCTGAGATTCTGCAGCAGCCTATTAAGTGGATGTGTTTATGCATCTGGGAGAAAACCCCAGCACCCCACCCCACCTCCAGCAAGATAGGGCTACCTGTCCGGTGCTGCTGAAGGGTCTGGTTGTGGTGGTGGTGCTCTGAAGGGTTTGGTGGGTGTGGCTTCTGGAGATGTCTGCGGGTACAGGGCAGTCATCACCCTTAGGACTGTGTCAGACTCACCACCCTACCCAGCCAAGAGGTTGTGGAGTCAAGCAGAGTCTGGCAGGAGAGTCTCTGTTCTGCTTGTTAGGACTTTGCATTCCTTGATGAGAAGTGATACAGGGGAGGAGGGGGACCTTTGAAACATTGTTCTGGCTTTAGTCCCTGCTCCCTGCCCTCCTGAGCCTTAGCACCCTCATCTGTAACATGAAGTCCTGTGTCCAGCACAGCACCTGCCTGGCCCACAGGAACCCTAGTGAACTATCAGTTTGGTCTTTGCTCTCCGGTGTCCTGGAGTTGGCAACCCCTTCCCTTGACTGCCCTGTACAGATCCAGCAGGGAGGAGCTTGGGCCAAAGCTAAGAACTTAGCAGCTGGACTGCATCCCCTCCTCCTCTGGCCTCACTTTCTCCTGGCTCCTCCTTCTGCCCCGGAGGGCACAAAAAGCTGACTGTGAGCAAATTCCTGGCCTAGCACTGCCCAGCCTGGGGCAGAAATGGCTGCCTGTGGCAGAGGTCTCTGCAGGGCAGTGGGCGCCTCTCCCTGCCCTGCTTGGAGACAAGCTCACTGGGAAGCCAGGGGCGACCTGAAGCCCGAGTATGACGCAGTGGTCATAGGAGCAGGTAAAGTGGACTGAGCCAAGGCTGGGGCGGGGGCAGCCTGAGCAGATCCTGGAGGGGCCCTTCACTGAGCCCCAGCCATCTGTCTCCCTGGGCACCACCTGGCCAGGAGCTTGGGCACGAACAGGGGCTGTGATGGGCAGCCTGGAGGTCTGGGGCTGGCTCTGCTGGCTCTGTGTGGTGTGGCAGAAATGTTTGCCCTCTCTGGGCTTCTCATCTAGAATGACAAAGGAGGAATAGGTGACCTCAGGAGTTTCCCCTTACGTCCTACAAAATTACCTAGTTGCGCCAAGTTCTCTGGGCACCTATGGTATGTAAGGCGGAAAGAAAGAGCCCTGAGACGACAGACCAGTAAAATCCAGCCACTCCAAACACCCTGAGTTCTGGCCAACACCTGCTCACCACTGAGGTTACCTACCCCAAAGGGAAGCAGAATCCTGTCAATAGAGCAGTTAGGAAAAAAATAGAACTGAGTCCCGGAGGTGCCACTGCCTGTTCACAGAGGGTGACAGCTACCTCCCCTCATTACCTTGCACCTCTGGGTCATTTAGGGAGTCCGTGCAGTGATCTGGGACCAGGGACCAGGTTGCCTTCCCTGGGGGTCTTTCAGGGGCACTCACAAAGGGTCCCAAATGCATCAGTACCAGCAGGGGTCTATAGGGGCAGTGACAAGTTTGAAGCAGGTGACGCTTGTCAACAACTTCACAGTTGCATCTGTTCTGACATTTCTTCATTTTTGTGTGTACTCAGGGCGTTCTTGAACTAACTGGTAGATGTTTAACAGTTGCCTTCCCAGAGTTAAATATGTGACGTATGTGTGTACCGATGTGCATACATGTGTACACATTTATTATAAATACTGAAAAGATGTGTAGCACAGTTTTACAAATAAAACATACACTACTCTTAATTTAAATTCTGTGCAGTCAAGTGATTCTTTCTCTGGTTTTTGACAAGCTCAGCAGCCAACCAGTGCTTGCAATGACGAATGAGGCTAGTTCCAGCAGGAATGTGTTCAGTGCTTTCATGTACTTTAAAAGAGTAGGATGAAGGTAACACAAGTGAAACAACAAAGACAGATGTCCCAATTTCATTTCTTCTTTAATGCTGGGAACGACTTTGCTCAGATTATACTTTTCTAATAGTAGAAGAGTATTCCACTTTTTGTGCTATTTAATCATAATTAACAGCTAAAGACAAGGTAAATTTAATCTGCATTATTAGCATTTTCCTATCGCTTTCTTCAGCCTAACAATCAACAGAACAATGAATCAAGCCCCGATGTGTACTGCTGGATGATTGCAGTGGTGTAAATACTCCCCTCATAACCTTTCTTGTTCCCAACATGAGGTCACTGAATGTGGGACATTTGGGAGGGACATGCAGTTGTTGAAGGTCACATCCATCATCAAAATATGTACATAGAGGCAAAAGACTGCCAGAGTATAGATAATAGTCAAATGTAGTAAAATATTTAGGAGTGGTAACTTTTGAGTATTACTCTTGTTTTTAATTAATTTATTTAATTCTAAGTTCATATAATTTAGTTTATAACAATAGCTGCTTAACAACCAGCACGCAAACACTCTGGGCTGGTAGGAACCTTCTCCAGCACCCCAGGACTGGGCTCAGGAAATGAAAGTGTCTATGCCTCTTAGCCTCAGGGAGGGCCCCCACCTCCTCCTGCCCTTGGGCACAGCTTGCCCCTGCTGTCTCCTAGCAGGGAAGCTTGACTCCAGGTCACCAGCTGCCTTGTGACTTGCCCACAAGCCTGAGTCTCAGTGTGAGAGCTTGTCATTGCCATGGTTTCTTTAACTGCTAAACATAACATAAAGCCTGGTTTAAGGGCATTTGGGGCCTGTGTGAGGAACAGAAGGACATCTTCTAAGAGAAGGGTTATCTCTGCTTCCCTGAAGTTATACTGGTACTCAGAGCCTCCTTGAAGGTGACTCTAATCTAGTTATTTGACTGAATAAGCATGAGAATGACAGAGAAGCCTGTTAAAATGCAGGTTCCAGGCCTCATCCCTGGTGGTTAGAGCCACCCTCTCTGAGTGATTCTGCAGATGGCTGCTGCCCAGGCCCCCTGGAGGCAGCCCAAGGACGAGCTGAGTCTGCAGCTTCGGGCCCCTTGCCAGGGTAGCAGTCTCACCAGAAGCCACAGGAAGGCTCCCCCAGGCCTTGAGTTGCTGGTCCTCAGCTTTTGTCGTTTGAGGTCTGTGCATCCGTAAGCTACATGCCATAATTAAACTGGACCCAGCTGCTTGTGAGACTATTCATTTTCCAAGATTGGTGATTGGTACCAATTAAAAGACAAACAGCTGCCATTTATTGCGGTGACAGCCACTTCACCAGGTCCCTGGTGCCCCCTCTATTTTATATGTAAAGAAGCATAATACTCAGGGCAGCTGAATGACTCTGAGGGTCTTGCTCTGGTGAATGGCAGGAGCCGGGTATCGTATGAATTTGAGAGGAGGGTTTTTCAAACCTCAGGGTCAATCCACTCATGAGTACCAACCAACCAGCATATTGTTTTAACTTTCTCATGAACATTTTCAAAAGTGCATAAAAATAGAGTATATCAACCAGCACATTTTAAGATGAAATACAACCAAACAGACCATCACATGCTTCTCACCTGGTAAGAGTTAACATTACTTCATGAAACTTTATACGTACATGTGTGCTGGGGCACAATGTAAAACGCATTGCTTCCTGTGGATTGTGGTTAAAGAGGTTTGGAAAACTTGGTTTTAGACATCCCTTTACTAGATGAGAAGTTGGCTTCATGACCTCTCAAGTTGTGGGAGTCTCCATGTGGGAAATTTAAACCAAAATTGACTCATGAAAATCCATCATGTGGACCATTGCTGCTCCCCTGTTTATGGACATCAGCCAAGTTAATAGCTGAGCATTTGATCTGAGTCAATGCTGGGCTCAGGTCAGCACTCAGAGAACATGCTCACCCATTGACATCTTCAAAGACACAGTGACCATCTGTCACCAAGGAGAAAGCGGACCAGGTATTCCAGATAAGGCCTGCCCCTCACCCCCTTGCTGAAAACCACTGGGGCCTGTTCTCTGCCTGCCGGTGATTCTCCACCAGCCACTAAGTGGAAGGGAGGCAGGTTGTGCTCAGCGTGTGGCTCTGAGGCCACCCGCATCAGAATTTACTGGGAGCTTGCAAGAAATCAGGTTCCAGGTCCCACCCCAACCTGCTGAGCAGACTCCTGGGGAGGGGCCTAGGAGTTGACATTTGCACAACTTCCCAGGTGACTTTGAGCTTTTAGAAGCTGGGGAAGCACTGTCATACTTTAAAGACCTTGAAAAAATAATACTCCGTTTTATATGGAATCAGAAAAAACCTCGAATAGCCAAGACATTGCTCAAAAATAAAAACCAAACAAGAGGAATTACCCTACCAGACCTCAGACTTTACTACAAATCAATAGTGATCAAAACAGCATGGTATTGGCACAAAAACAGTGAAATTTTCCTTTTTAGTTGGATCTTTTCCTGGCTTTGGTATCAGAGTAATGTTTGCTTCATAGAATGTGTTGGGGAAGATTCCTTCCTTCTCAATTTTTTGGGAATAATTTTTGCAATATAGGAATAAACTCTTCTTTGAAAGTTTGATAAAATTCTGGTGTAAAGCCATCTGGACCAGGGCATTTTTTTTGTTGGAAGAGTTTTTATTGTTTCTTTGATCTCAGTGATTAAAATTGGCCTGTTCAGGAGATCTATTTCATCTGGGGGTAAGTCTAGGAAGAGAGTGTAATTCCAAATATTGATCCATTTCCTTCACATTGTCAAATTTCTGGGCATAAATTTTCTGGTAGTATTCAGAGATAATCTCTTGTATCTCTGTGGCATCAGTTATTTCCCCTTTATCATTTCTGATTGAGGTTACTAGAGATTTTCCTTTTTTATTTCTAGTTAGTCTAACCAAAGGTTTATCTATTTTATTCATTTTTTCAAAAA
>CAUYPK010024473.1:0-36954 GCA_963574355.1 Loris lydekkerianus
CTTTTCAATATTTATTGCTAAAGAAAAACTGTAAACTAGCAACAACAACTTTAAAACTTTAAATAAAGTGCAGAAAACCATAGCTTAACAGGTAATCAAGCTAAATCACAAAGGTTAAAATCCTTCAAAACTGGATTCCTCTTCCTCATCATCTGTATTGCCAAACAGAGATTCAGCTGTATCTGATGTGAGGGTAACAGCATAGACATTGTCATCATCACTGAGTTCGGAGATATCATCATCACTGCTGTCAGTCTCATACAAAGCGGAGTCTTCACTGCCATCCATCGCATTACTAATGCCACATTTCTCGAAGGCACGTTGCACCATTTCCTCTGGAAATCTCTTCCCATGCATCACGAACCCAGTTTGCTATCAGTTCTATGTCAGGCTTCCTTAGATTTCTGACTTTCGTCAGTTGAGCTTGACCAGATGACATCCATTCATGCCACATCTTTCGCACACAGTCTTTAAAGGGTTTATTTAGACACACATCTAGGGGCTGCAATACAGATGTAAGCCCACCAGGAATAACGACCAAAGTTATGGTCGTTACCTGACCTGATGGTCACCTGAGATGACTTTGTCAGTTTTTTTATGTCATCAGATGTGTGAGCTCTGAACATATCCCAAACCAGCAACGATGGTTTTTTCTTCAAGGCTGCTCCTGGTCATGCGTTCCAAATTTCTTCCAGCCATTTTTTTGTTCTGTCCTCATCCATCCAGCCTTTTTCATGTACACGCACTGTAATTCCTGGTGGGAATTTTACCTTTTAAGGCAAAGTCTTCCTTTAAAAATAATGATGGGTCTCAGCTTAGTTCCATTAGCAAAACATGAAAGAACACCTGTGAAATGGTTTTTTTTCATTTCCTGTGGTTCTAAGTAAAATAGTTTTCTCTCCCAAACTTGCCGCAGTTCTGTTGCTTGGAAGATCAAAGGTCATTTAAATACATGATTACATTTACAAAACATGATTGTTTGATATACTGTATACCATTAACATACCACATTAACCCATAGTATTCAATGGCAACTTTAATAAAGTGAATAAACCATTTAAGACAATAAAGCATTGTAAATAAATTGTTAAAAATCCTGAATCCTTATACTCCAAAACCCCTGATTACCAGGATTCAGGATTTATAAACATTTATTTACAAGACTTTACTGCCTTAAATGGGGTTTTCACTTAATTAACTGTCCCATTAAATATTGTGGGTTAAACAGTTCAGTGGAATACAGTTCAGTTCAGCCGCCTACCTCTTCAGCTCAGCCGCAATTGTGGACTGAGCTGAAGCACCGCCCCCTCAAGCAGACGGCAGAAGACAGCTGGAGACTACGTACGTTTGATTAGGTGCACGTGCACGGAATCAAATAACCTGTATGACCCGAGTATAAGCCGAGTTTGGGTTTTTCGGCACAAAAACTCGGCTTATACTCGAGTATATACGGTAATCATTTGATAAAATATTTTAATAACATGGAAGTCTTATAATATTAAACTTAGGAAAAGACACAGAATTTAGTAACTTGTATGTAGAATTTAGGGGGGATCAATTCTATGCAGAACAAGACTAAGAAATTTATCAGAATATTAACAAAGTTCATCTTAGGATAGCAGGACTTTATTTTTTCCCCAGTTTCTGTTTTCAGATGTCACAAAATTAGTATGTATTATGTCTATAATAAAAAGAAAACTACCTAAAATGATGTGATTAATTTAATACATTCTCAGATATGACTTAAGATATAAATACTAATTGAAGTATGCTCACCTCATGCTCTGTTAGTTTATGCTCTATCTTTAGAAAAATACATTACTTAGCCACTGATGAACTCGCATACATGATCCAAATATTATGTAGTTTGACTCCATCTTTGTTTGAGAGTGAAGTTTATTGACTTTTCAATGAAAGTTGGCCACTGTCTTCTTTTTCTGTTCCCTTTACTTTTGGCTTAAGTCTGACCTGTAGAAAAGTGAAGTAATACTTTTTTAATAAACCCACATCTTAGGTATATAATCACCATTTTACATCCCAGTTGTTTTTTTTCTCCTTTTTTTTTTTAATTGTTAAATCATAGCTGTGTACGTTAGTGCAATCATCTTACATCCCAGTTTTCAAAGGGTAAATAGGGCACATCTGCTCCGTTAATAGCAATATTGAACGTTTTTATATTCTGATTTGCTCTTTTGTTGTTTTGATTAACATTTCTTCCCTTTATTTTAAGGTTATTTTGGTACAAGTTAACCCAGGGGAAGCATTTACAATAAGAAGAGAAGATGGACAGTTTCAATGCATTACAGGTAAGAATGGTAATCAGTAATAATCATTTGAGACCAAATAAACAAAAATTTATGGCACATAATAATCTATATCTTTATGATTTCTTCCTTACTTTCTTACAGTCACCACATAAAAGTACTGCAGTAACATTCTGATTAGTCTCTTTGCTCTGGTTTCTTGATTAATCTTACTATAATATTATATTGTTCATGTCACTTCCCTACTCAGAATCTGCAGGGAGTTCAGTACAGGTGCCTCAGTATTTCAGACAGATCGTTTCAACTTTCTAGCTGTTCCCACTTCCCCGTCAGTATTGCTTTGCTTCCGTGTTTCTAATAGGCTTATTTGCTGCCTCTGGATCCTGTCTTGTGCTGTCTGCACTAGTTCCCCTATCTAGAATTCACCCCTATCACTACCACCCCCAGCCTATCCAAATCTTACCAATGCTTTAAAACTGAACTCAGATCTTACCTTTAATAGATTTTTCGAAAAGTCTTTCTTTTTAGTGAGCATCCCCTTACCACTGTTGACTTTGGGGCCGGTAATCCTTTGTTCCAGGAGGAGGCTGTTCTGTGAATTCTAGGAGGACAGAATCCCTAACTTTTCACCCCCTAGCCATTCCCACTCCCCCACTCATGTATGACAAAGAAAAGTGTCTCCAGACATTACCGGATATCCCCTACAGGGACAAAATTGAGAACCACCTTCATATGTGAACATGACAGCAATAAAAAGGTCACTGGCTTTGGAAAAGAACCTGGGTTTAAATCCTTATTCTGCCACTTACCAGTTATATGATTTTGCACATATTACTTAACCTCCATAAGCACATTTCTCATCCATAAAATTTCCATCTCCGTCAACAATAGTATACCTAGTATATTAGGATAATTATATTTACTAATATGTGTGTAATGCACTCTGAACTAGGCACATACAAGGTACTCAGTAAATGATGGTGAGTGCCATGGTATTACTGTTAATAGACGGTGATGCCCATCTCCTGTGAAACCCTGTAATACCAATCATTGTGCCATTCATTTACAAATAACTATGTGCCATCTTATAATATTTCTCCTAGTTGTATTTTTAAAGTTACTTAAATTTTACTATTGTTTATCTTAAAATACTTATTCAGTCTCTCCAACTAAGGTCTAAGTACTTTGAGGACAGTTACTACTTCTTACATTTCTTATTATTCCCTTCAATTCTTGGCCTTCTATGTTGGGTACTTAGCAATAGTTGTTGTTTTAATATTTAAAAAGAGCATTAAACATAGTGTGGCCATGTACCTTATCATCACCCAAGTAAAGTAATTTCGAAATTGAAAGGACCCCAGCAATTACTCCAAGACATGTGGTGTGAACCAAGACTATCCAGGGTAAACCAGGAATTAAGATGCTCTTCTGTTCCCCCATTTTATCTAGGCTACCTGGTATATTTAATCAAAGAAGAAATAGACATAACTTATTGAGAAAAGTAATTTTCTCAGTATTTAAAATTAAAGATTTTAGGGCAGCACCTGTGGCTTAGTGGGTAGGGTGCCAGTCCCATATACCGAGGGTGGTGGGTTCAAACCCAGCCCAGCCAAACTACACCAAAAAAATAGCCAGGCATTGTGGCAGGCGCCTGTAGTCCCGGCTACTCAGGAAGCTGAGGCAAGAGAATTGCCTAAGCCCAAGAGTTAGAGGTTGCTGTGAGCTGTGACGTTACAGCACCTACCCAGGGCAATAAAGTGAGTCTGTCTCTTAAAAAAAAAAAAAAAAAAATTAAAGATTTTAGCTTGCTATTTAAACTTTTTATATCTTAAAGTTTAAAATATGTCTAAGTTAATTTAAATCATTTGTGTGGGAAGTCCTTCACAAATGAGAAGAAGCCACATGTTGTGTGATTAAGGGAAACCAGGCCATAGAATTTATAAGCAATGTCATAAACCTTGGCTATCTTCACTTGTCAATTAGATTTTTATGAAAACAATTTTGTTTTTATACTACACCCCTTAAAATATAAGTTTCTAATAGAGCACACATTTAAGTTTATTTGTACATATTTTTAATTGTTTTCAATAAATATTACTTACAATGGCCTTTTAACTAATACAGCATTGATTTTTTTAAACACACTGGAAGATACTCATGTTCGTTTTTTTTACTTTTTATTGTTGGGGATTCATTGAGGGTACCCAGAAGCTGGTTGTGTTGATTACTTTTATTTGATAGGGACCCTCTTATATTTGTGTCCCGCCCCCAAAAGGTGCACCACACCCCTTGACCCCCACGCCCTTCCTCCTTCCCTTTCTCAGCTCTCCCCATTCCCCACCCCCCAATGTGTACTAGGACCTTAATTGTCTTCATATCAGAATTGAGCACATAGGATTCTTATTTCTCCGTTCTTGTGATGCTTTACTGAGAATAATGTGTTCCACATCCATCCAGGTTAATACAAAGGATGTGAAGCCTCTGTCTTTTTTAGTGGCTGAATAGTATTCCATGGTATACAAATACCACAGCTTGTTAATCCATTCTTGAGTTAGTAGGCATTTAGGCTGGTTCCACATTTTGGCGATTGTAAATTGAGCTGCAGTAAACAGTCTAGTACAAGTGTCCTTGTGATAAAAGGATTTTTTTTCCTTCTGGGTAGATGCCCAGCAATGGGATTGCAGGGTCAAATGGAAGATCTAGCTTGATCTTCTCCATACTTCCTTCCAAAAAGGTTTTGCAGTTCCACCAGCAGTGTAAAAGTGTTCCCTTCTCTCCACATATACACCAGCATCTGCAGTTTTGAGACTTTGCGATGTGGGCTATTCTCACTGGGGTTAGATGATATCTCAGGGTGGTTTTGATTTGCATTCTTCTAATGATGAGGGATGATGAGCATTTTTTCATATGTTTATAAGCCATTCGTCTGTCTTCTTTAGAGAAGGTTCTAGTCATCTCTCTTGCCCAGTGACATGTTATTTAGAAGGTCTGTTTCATCTTGATTAAGTCTAGGGAGGGGGTGTGAATCCAAGTATTGAGCCATTTACACTACACTGTCAAATTTCTGGGCATAGAATTTCTTACACTATTCAGAGTTTAATCTGTAATCTGTAATCTCTTGTATCTCTGTGGCATCTGTTGTTATTTCTCCTTTATTGTTCCTGATTGAGGTTATTAGAGATTTTACTTTTCTTACACTATTCAGAGTTTAATCTGTAATCTGTAATCGCTTGTATCTCTGTGGCATCTGTTGTTATTTCTCCTTTATTGTTCCTGATTGAGGTTATTAGAGATTTTACTTTTCTATTTCTAGTAATTCTTGCCAAGTGTTTATCTATTTTGTTTACTTTTTCAAAAACCAACTTTTTGTTTCATTAATTTTTTAAATGATTTTTCTTGGTTTTTTTCAATTTCATTAATCACTGACTTAATTTTGGCTATTTCTTTTCTTCTGTTTGGTTTAGGTTAGATTGTTCTTCTATTTCCGAGTCCATAAGGTGGTTTTTGAGTGTATTGATGCAATCTCTTTCTCTTTTTCAAAGGTAGGCATCTAGTATGATAAATTTTCCTCTGAGGAGTTCTTTTGCTGTATCCCAGAGGTTTTGGTAGCTTGTGTCTTCATTATTGTTTTGTTTGAGGAAATTGGCAAATTCCTCTTTAATCTCTTCTTGGACCCAACTGTCATTCACCATAAGATTGTTTAGTTTCCAAGATTTTGTGTTGGGTTGAATAGTTTTATTGGAGTTGAGCTTCACCATTAAGGCCTTGTGGTCTGTGAAGAGACATGGTATAATTTCTATTCCTTTAATTTTGCTTAGAGTAGATTTGAATCCTAGAATGTGATCTATTTTGGAGTATGTGCAATGAGCTAATGAAAAAAGTATGTTCTTTTACTTTGGGATAGTGTGTTCTATATATGTCAATTAATCCCATTTGATCTAAGGTGGCATTTAAGTCCTTTGTATCTTTGTTTAGCTTCAGTTTAGAGGATCTACCAGTTCTGTCACAGGGGTGTTGAAGTCCCTGACTATTGAGATGTTATAGGAAATCATATTGCTCAGACCCCTGAAGGTCTGTTTTGTAAATCTGGTAGCATTTAAGTTAGGTGCGTAAGTGATTAGAATTGAGATGTCGTCTCGTTGTATTGTTCCTTTGACCAGTATGAAGTGTCCACCTTTGTCTTTCTTAAATTGCTTTGAATCTGTTTGTGTCTGAGAATAAGATTATATAACCTCTCCTTTCTTCTGACTTACATTTGCTTGATACATTGTTTTCCATCCCTTAACCCTGAATTTTGATTTGTCCTTCAGGGCTAGGTGTGTCTCCTGAAGATAGCAAATAGATGGTTTGTATTTTTTCAGCCAGCCAGCCAGCGAGCATGTGCTTCTACAGTGGGGAATTCAGTCCCTTGACATTTATTGAAAGTATTGATAATAGTGGTAAAATTCTATTCATCTTATTATGAGGTAGTTTGTTGTGTAGTTTAATCCTTTGTGCCATTTTAAGAGTTAAATTCTGGCCTCTGGCTTCGGATGTATACTTTTGTGGTGGTCCATTGTAGTGTTCCGTATTGAGAACAGGTCTAAGTATTTACTGCAGAGCTGGTCTTGTGGCACATTTCCTCAGTGCTTGTAAATCTGCAAATGCTTTGATTTCTCCATCAATTTTGAAGCTAAGTTTGGCAGGATACAGAATTCTAGGCTGAAAATTATTTTGTTTAAGGATGCTGAAAGTGGATGACCATGGTCTCCTAGCTGGGAAGGTTTCAGTAGAAAAGTCTGCTGTCAATCTAATGGTTTTGCCCTTGTAGGTCAGTTGGTGCTTATTCCAAATTCCTTGCAGGATTTTCCAGGTTCATTACAATGTGTCTGGAGGGGTTTTGTTAGCACTGAGATGTCCTCGGCTTTGGTATCCATCTGAAAGCAGTGTGTCAGGATCTTTAGTAAAACTTGGGAAGTCTTCATTTATGATAGTCTCCAGTAGGGATTCCATACCTTTGGGACAGTCGTCTTCTCCCTCAGGGATTCCTATTATCGATATGTTGGAACACTTTATGGTGTCCCGTAGTTCTCTAAGTGCCTGCTCTGCTTTTTCTTTCTTCTTTTCTGACTGTTATTACCCATGTTAACTCAAAGACTTTATCCTCTAATTCTGATGTTCTTTCTTCTCCATGGTCTAATCTATTTTTGATACTTTCTACTACTTCTTTACATTCCCTGATTGATTCCTTCATTTCTTTAAACTTAAAGAAAGATAAAGGGATAAAGAAAGAAAACAGAAAGGCAACAAACCAAGAAAAAGAGAAGGACAGTACTAGAAACGGGGTGGGGGTAATGTCTTGGCTGCTGCCAAAGTACTTTCTGTGGGAGAGATGGGGTGAGTACAAGGAGCTGTCAACTGAGAGAATGCAGTGGAGCGTACTAGGGTGAGGGAGTAGTTCAAGCTAAAATTCTGCAACCAAAACAAAAAAAAATTAAAAGCATATAGAAGTCCTTGCTCTTGTTGAATGTAAGAAATGGAATGTAGGAAAAGATCCAACCTTACAAATTAGCAAAAAGCAACTCACATTGAAACAAAACATTAGAAAAGGAAAACAAAGTAAAATAAAGAAAACACTAAGGTAGCCTGATATAAGTACTCTCAGCAACCAATTGAGGAAGCTGAATTAAAAACAAGAGAGAAGGGGGAAAAAGCAACAGCAACCAAAAGAAGAAAAAAAAATTATATACCATATATGTAAGAGGTAGGGATTCGATTTCTGTAGTGTATTTATGCTGTAATAGACTTCCTGGACACCAGGGGGTGCTGTGAATTGGGGTCAAACAACACCGGCATGTTACAGCCTGTCTTTGGATCCCGAGCTTAGAGCAGTGCGCCAGCTGGTTTGCTCCTGCTGGTTGCCGGTCCACCTCAGCACTTGGCTCCCACTGATCTGGGATCCCACAGTTCTCCACAGCTTCTCAGCAGCAGGCCTTTGCGATCCTCCACATGAGGAGCCAGGGTCCCTGCGCCTGTCCCGAGTGAAGGATCGCTCCCCGCAGGCAGCGTCCTGTCCCCAGCGCTCTCTGTCCCCAGCAAGAAGCCCGCCAGCACGATGGCGCACTGTTTCCAACAATGGGGGGACCTTCTCTCCGTACAGATGTCTCCCCGCTGCCAGACCACAGCGAGGCAGCACCATGCAGCACCCCAAACTGGCCCCCAGATTCCGCTCGGGCGTGCCCACTTCCGCCTTCCTTGCAGAATCCCTGAGCCCTCCCCGGCGGGCGCCCCGCAGCGTCTGCCCCTCTGCTCGGTCCGGGAGCCCGTCTCCTTTGGATGTTCCACCCGTTGCCCCTGCGTCAGGGCGCTCAAGCCAGCAGTCCAATCTGGCCAGCGAATTCTGCTCGGGAAAGCAGTGTTCAGTCTCAGCCCAGGAGCGCCCTGAAACCTGTCCCAATGTGACGGTTCTCCAGCTCCAGCCAAATCCCGCTGTCCACGTCCACGCCGGGCGCTCTGGGCCTCTGCTGTACGTGGATATTCCACACTGGGCCCGCTGCAGTTCTCTCCCTGTGCCACTTTACTCTAGGAGGCTCCGCTAAACGTCCTTCCCGTCCGCCATCAAGCTCCCCCTCTTCATTATTGTTTTAATGTGACTTAAAATATGAAAACTGCTCATCCCAGTTGGATAACCAGACCTTGAATTACACATATCTTGTAGTTTAGAAGTTAATTTGTAACTGTAATCTGTAAAGTACACCCCTCATAAATCAATTAAATTTGTTTTATATGTGGTGATGACCCCTTGATAAGGACCCAAAAAAAGAAAAAAGAAAGCCTAACTAATATAATGTGCCTATGGTACTAACAGTAGAAACTACCTACCATGGAAAGCTATTTGTAGGCAGGGGACACATTTCTCTGCTTCAAAACAGAGACTTCTTTCTCTATATGACAGATCCTGAGATTAGAGACTTTGTTGTAAAGTTACTAAGTCAAAACTAATAGGATGGAATTTAATAGGAGTAAATATGAAGTTCTGTGTTTTGAATAGAAAAACTAACTGCATGTGTATCATATAGCAGTGTATTTGAGTTTTTTTATTTAAAACTGACTTGCCTATTAAGCACAAAAGGAATGTATTAAAATGATATCAAGACTCTTCTTCCCATTCCTTTTCTTCCCTTACAGTTCAGTGGTACAGCCATTAGATGGGACAGAACAATTTAAGCCATGCAGTAGTGGGAGTAGAGGAGGCCAGCTACAGTTCCCCAGAGTTGTATGTCAGAACCTATGTTGTATAAGGAGCATGTTACATCAGAGAACTGCCTAGTGTGGTGAGTCAGAACCCACACAGAGTGCAGAGGGAATTTACACAGGAAGGCAGGCTGATACAGCAGGTGAAGAGGATATCTTCACAAAGGGATAGCCTGATGTGGAGTGTAAGAACTTACTAAGCAGGATGAGAGGATTATCGACATGAGAGTGGTCCAGTTTGGGGAATCAGAGCTCAAGCCAGAGCAGGGAGGCCTGCTGTGTGGAGGAGTAGCCAGACTTGAGTTAAGGTGCCCCAGCAGGGTCAGACCATTCACATGCCTGGGTTGTGTTAGAGTGTAAAGTCAGAGCCCAGTAAAAAGAGCAAAAAGTATTAAATATATCCACACAGAGGTGGTATAGTTAGGAAATTACCATCATTGCCGTGATTTTACTCTTGCCTCTTCTCAACTAAGAACTCAATATTTCTTCCAGCATAGACATCACTTCTGCAGCAGGAATCATGTAGCTACCCCCCACTGCCTACTCAGCACCTATAGTAGTGACAATCTTTACCACATACCAAGGTAACTCCTTAAACACACAAAGGGGCTTTAGATTCTGTACAGAAAAACAAATGACAATGTCTATTACAGCGCAAGAGAGGATTTAACTTTATGAATAGAACTTGCTTATTTTAGCAGACCTAGAGCTAAATATGAAGAATCCCATTTGCAAAAGAGAAAACAAATGAAATCTTGGACTGTAAAAATAGAAATACAAGTTCAAAACAGATGGTGATACATGATGGTTAAATAATATTCTTTTAACATGTTTAAAAGAAACAGTGACAAACTGGGATTGTCCCAAGAAAGGTAACCAGGAGATCATGGAAGCATGAAATCATTCTAATGAAACACTACAGAAATACTTTTAGGATGTTTAATCTGGAAAACAGTGCAGTGACCTTGAAGACCTTGTTCTCTGCGCCTCTAGGGGCAGAATTTAAACCAATAGATAAAAGATCTAAGAAGCAGATTTTAACTCAGGGAAGAATTGTCTGCCAGTTATGACTGTATAAAAAAATGGAGTCGTCATTTGTTATATGAGGTACCAGAGTCCAATCATTATATGTTTTGTTCAGTGCCCTGGTTGGATGATATTATAAAAGTAATTCCTATATAGAAAGAGAAGGGGGTAAATTCCAATATTCATTCTAACTAAAGATTCTTTGATTCCAGAATAATCTGGAAATAAACTGAGAATGTCTTTATTTAATTCTTGGAATGATTACTGTGAACGAGAGTCTTAAATTTAACAAGCCTATCTGTGCACAAGCGTATTTCATAAGTATTAATAATTGAGCTACTGAATGGTTATTGCTCATAACAGACCCAAAAACATCAGACCAATTAGTAAATTTATTAGTATTCATTACTAATGAAATAAACACTTAGGAGAGAAAATTCTGAATCTTATCAGGGCAGGAGCAATAATGCTGTCTTTATCTTGGTACGAAACTCTTATTTAAAGTGTTCAAGGAATATTATCTTCTATTTTGTTTCCTTAACCAAAGAAAGTGTCTCTTTTTGTCATCTTCTGTGTTAAAATAATGTCTTTTACCACTAGTATGCATTTTAGTCAATATGTTAAAAATGAACTGTTTAAAATATTTTTGAGTTTATTGGTATATGGCACTTGTTTGCCTTGGACCAAAAATACATTTTTCTTTTCTTTTTCTTTTTTTTTTCTTATTTCAGATTGATATGAAGGTACAAATGTTTAGGTCATGCAGTTTTCATTTATTAGGTAAAGGTCAAGTTGTAGTTGAGCCCTTTACCCAGGGGTGAGCTGAACACCCTCACATTGTGCACCTTAGATGTGATACCGCTAATCACTTTGCTAATTCTTTGTTTTTTGTATAGAACCAGAAAAAGCTCCTTATAGCTAAGGCAATTCTTAGTAATAAAAACAAGGCCAGGGGCATTAGCCTACCAGACTTTAGGCTGTACTACAAGGCGATAGTGATCAAAACAGCATGGTATTGGTACAAAAATAGAGACATAGACATCTGGAATCTAATAGAAAGCCATGAGATGGAACTAAAATCTTACAGCTGCCTGATCTTTGATAAACCAACCAAGAACATTCAATGGGGGAAAGAATCCCTATTCAATAAATGGTGCTTGGAGAACTGGATAACCATGTGTAGAAGACTAAAACTGGACCCACACCTTTCTCCGCTCACTAAAATTGATTCAAGATGGATAAAAGATCTAAATCTAAGGCACGAATCAATAAAAATCCTCAAAGTGTGAGGAAAACACTTGAAGCTGTCAGCCTGGGGAAAGACTTTATGAAGAAGACTCCAGTGGCAATTGCAACAAAAACAAAAATAAATAAATGGGACTTAATTAAAGTGAATAGCTTCTGTACAGCTAAGGAGACAACAACAAAAGCACATAGACAACCATCAGAATGGGAAAAGATATTTGCATATTATGAATCAGACTAGAATCTGCAGAGAACTCAAATTAAGCAACAACAACAACAACAAAAAAAAAATCCCTTACATCAATGGTTAAGTGAGATGAAGAGAACCTTCTCCAAAGAAGACAGATGAATGGCTAACAAGCATATGAAAAAATGCTCATATTCCTAATCATCAGAGGAATGCAAATCAAAACCACCCTGAAATATCACCTAAACCCAGTGAGAATGGCCCACATCACAAAGACTCAAAGCTGCAGATGCTGGCGGGTTGTGGAAAGAAGGGAACACTTTTACACTGCTGGTGGGACTCCAAACTAATACAACACTTTTGGAAGGATGGAGAATCCTCAAAGAGCTCAAATTAGACCTCCCATTGGATCCTGCAATCTCATTACTGGGCATCTACCCAGAAGAAAACAAATTATTTTGCCATAAGGACATTTGCTCTAGACTGTTTCTTGCAGCTCAATTTACAATTGCCAAATTGTGGAAACACCTAAATGCCCAATGATCCAGGAATGGATTAATAAGCTGTGGGATATGTGTACCATGGAATACTGTACAGCCACTAAAAAGGATGCTGCAAGAATCCAGTGCACTCAATTCTGATAGGAGGACAATTGATGCTAGTACATGATGGGGGAGGGGAAAGAGAGGAGGAGCGAGGGGTGTGTGTCATAGTGTGTGGCACACCTCTTGGGGGTGGGACACTATTAATAGAGGGACTTCACCCAGCAAACGAAAGTGTAACCTGGCTCATTGTACCCTCAGTGATTCCCCAACAATAAAAAAAAAAAAAGATAAAAATCATCAGGCATTGTGGTGGGTACCTCTAGTCCCAGCTACTTGGGAGGCTGAGGCAAGAGGATCACTTGAGCCCAAGACTTTGAGGTTGCTGTGAGCTATGATGACACCATGGCACTCTACCGAGGGTGACAAAGTAAAACTATCTCAAAAAGACCTCTGAAATTTATCAGAAATTAAGTAGTCACTACAACTTTTTGCTGTAGTTACTATAACTAAAGCCATGAAATATTACACATATAACTTTTCTTCCTAAATTCACAACAAAACAACTTAAATAATAGAAATTGTGACTCAATTGCTAAAGATGTAGGTCTGGGAGTAAGTTGACCCATGTTCTAGAAACAATGAGTAGGAGTTACAGGAAAACAGATTTTAACTACGCTGGTCGCCTGCCACAATGCCTGGCTATTTTTAAAGATGGGTCTTACTCTTTCTCAGGATGGTCTTGAACTCCTGAGCTCAGGCACTCCACCCACCTTGGACTCCCAGAGTGCTAGCATTATAGGTGTGAGCCAGTGCGTGGCCTTACATCTCCTTTTTTAAAGAACACATCCTAAAGATTGCACATATTAGGGATCTGTGTTCTGATCACAGACTGCTGCTTCTGATCACAGAGATGCAGACAGAGAAGTAGGGGCATTGGTGTGAACCCCTCCCCCTCCAACTGAAGTGACTTCCGGGGGATTTAAAGGACCAAGCCAATACTGTTTTTCTCCCCACTTTCTTTTTTTAACTTTTAATTCTTTATAGAAAAGGTCTCACTATTTGCCTTCTTTTTCTTTCTTTTTTCAATTTTTTATTCTTTGTAGAAAGGGTCTCACTATTTACCCAGGCTGATCTTAAAGTCCTGGCCTCCAAAAGCTCTGGGATGACAGGTGTGAGCCACCACACTCAGCAACTTCATCCTTTCTTTTTTTTTTTTTTTTTTTTTTTTTTTTACTTTTGGGTCCCAGACATTAAAGATTAGGACAGTCAAAAGCTACTACCTATACAAGGAAAATTAGGAAGTGACTTTCCATGCCCAGAGAAAGGCCCAGGCTCTGAAAACTTTGAGAAGACCTTAAATTTATACAAGCTGATCCTTAGCACAATAAGAACAATAACAAAAAATAGCCAACTCTCAAGAAAGAGAGGAACTGACTTCCAGAGTTACTACATTACTAGATTTAAATGTCCAATTTACAACAAAAAAAATCATAAGGCATACAAAGAAATGGGAAAACATGACCCGTTTGAAGGAAGAAAAGACATCAACAGAAACTATCTTTGAGTAAAGACCTGATGGCAGATCTGCTACACAGACATTTTAAAAGAACTTCCCTTAAAGATGCTCAAAGAACTAAAGAAAGATGTGGAGAATGTCAAGAAAATGATAGATTAACAAAATGATATTTATTGATATTTAATAGACATAGCAAACATACAAGGTCTGATAATTAAGTTGGCAAACTCATTCTAGAAAAGTGCTCCACACCTCATTGCTGAATATCACTTAGGTCACCTTCAAAGTGCTCCCCTTGGGAAGCTATGTGCTGATGCCAACAGCTAACCCACCCTTCAAAGCAATTATAGAGCTCTTTTTCTAGAATGGCCATCAGAACTATCATTGTGTTACTCTTGGTGACCTGAATGTCATCAAAATGTCCTCCTTTTAATATTTCCTTGATCTTCAGGTAAAGAGAAAAGTCATTGGGGGCCAGATCAGGTAAGTAGGAAGGGTGTTCCAATAGAGTTGTTTACTGATGAAAAACTCCCTCATAGACAGGGCCATCTGAGCTGGTGATGCATTGTTGTGATGCAAGAGCCACAGTTAAGATTTCAGTTAAGATTTTTCTAACTGCTTCTGTATTGATGTTTATGTGCTCTGCTGTGCTTTTCACATCAGCCAGTGATTTTAATGCACAATTCAAAGAATTTTTTTCAATGTTTCCACCAGTTCTGCTTGTTACTGGCCACCCTGACTTCTCTTCATCCGTGACACTGTCTTTCCCCTCAGAAAAATGTTTAGTCCACTTGTACACTGTCGTTTTCTTCATTGCATTATCCCCATAAACTTGGACTAACATGTCCCGGATTTCCCTTCCATTCTTGCCAAGTTGAACAGGAAATTTAATGTTTTTGTTCATTGCTCTAATTCAGGCCTCTGACATTGTCATCACAGCACACAAAAACACATGACAATAATAAATGCCACTCGGCAAGACATCGCCACACAGCAACATGAACACAGCTATGAGACACTCGTATATCAAGGTTATAAAACCTTACTGAGTTATTTGTACACTACTGCCAACATAAGCACATGAGTTTATGTGTGGCACGTTCATAAACTTAATTGTCAGACCTCATAAAAAGAAATTCTGGAGCTGAAAAGTACAAAACTTGAAATTAAAAATTCACTATAGGGATTCAGAGGCAGATTTGAGCAGGTAGAAGAAAGAATCAGTAAACTTGAAGATAGAAAAATTGAAATTATTGAGTTTGAGGAACAGAAAGACAAAATATTAAAGAAATATAAACCATAAAGCCTAAGGGACCTGTAGGACACCATGAAGCAGACCAACATGCTCATTAAGGGAATACCAAAAGGAAAAAAGAGAGAGAAAAAGGTAGAATACTTAAATACTTAATGTCTGAAAACATCTCAAGTTTAATGAAAGACATGAATAAACATCCAAGATGCTCGACCAACTTCAAATAAGATGAACTTAAAAGAGATCTGCATCAAGACACCTTATCAAACTTCCAAATAACAAAGATGAAAAGAGAAAATCGAAAACAGCAGAGAGAAATGACTTGTCACATGCAAAGGATCCTCAGTTAGATTAATATGTGATTTCTTAATAACCAGTTTGAAGGCCAGAAGACACTTACTCAAAGTGTTAGAAGAAAACCTCGGCCAAAAATTTTACATCCAGCAAAGCTGTTCTATAAAAATAAGGGAGAAATTAAGATACTCAAACAACAAAAGCTAAGCAAGTTCCTTATTCAGTATTCCGTCCTACAAAAAATGATCAAGTCAGTCCTGGAAGTTGAAATCAAAGGACACAGTAACTCAAAGCCATATGAAAAAATAAAGATTTCAATAAAGGTAAATATATGGGGAATCATAACAGCTAGTATTATTATAACAGTGGTTTAATACATGATTTAAGAGACTAAGACATTTTAAAAACATTAATTTAAAAGCTACTATTATTGTTAAATTTTGTTTGAAGCCCCGCATTTTGTTTTCTACATAATTTAATAGATTCATGCATTTAAAAGAATTACTGTGGGGGAGGAGCAAGATGGCGAATCAAGAAAACCATCAGGCCAACCTGTCCTAGAGCAGCTGAGAAAAGAGAGTTAGTAGGGTGGTGTTTGGTGAGGAAACTTTGCCTGGAGCTGTGGCTTGGAATGCGTTGAAAGGTGGCGAGTTGCCGGATGCTGTATGTGAACTGGTACAGCGGGGCTGACTTCTGACCCACTAGGCAATTCTTGCATGAGCCCCTGGCAGGAGCCCAGGAGGTCCGGGACATGCGGAAGCCTTTTTGCAGTTTTCAGCTCTCAGGAGAAGTGCGTAGTGTGGATTGTCTGGAAGAGAGGGCACACCTGAACAATATAGCAGCCAGATTTGAGGGCTGTTTGGAATGGAGTTCCCACTAGTTTGGCAGTGGTAGAGACGGCCAATTTGGGGAAGGTCTCAGCAGCAAGGTGTTGGCCATTATGGCAAGGTCATGAGCCCATCGCAAGGGCCGGCCGCTACAGGAACATAGCTATTTTAGTTCCACTTGAATGGCATCGGTCCTTCAGTGGCTATAGGCTCAGAGACTCCAGCACCCCATGAGAACTGCTGTCAGGGGACACAGTGAGACCTACCTTTGAAGGATTCTGGAGACATCTGAGTCCCCAACCCAGAGGAACCTGAATGCTAAGGAAATAATCAGGTGATCACATTGGACAATTAATTTGGGGATCTAGTCTATGCCTGGGATCTAGAGAGAGATTATCAGCAGTGTTGTCCCTCCCCTAAAACTACAGCACCGTGTGTGTGTGTGTGTGTGTGTGTGTGTGTGTGTGTGTGTACGCACTTTTATGTACATGTGTATATATAATTCGTTTTTTTGTTTGTTTTTTTTTTTCTTGTTAGTAGTTTCCTTTTTTTTTGTTTGTTTTATTTGTTACTGAGGTTGCTTATTTTTGGTTATTTAAGACTTTTTGATATTTTGTATTGTTGTATTTGGTTTCTTGCTTATTTGTGTGGTTGGTTCTTTCCTTAACTCTTGTCTTTACTTTTATCAAGAACAGGGCTCCTGTATTGGATACGATATTTTAGCCTCATTTATTCCCTCTTCATATTTCACTCCAGTACTTTCTCTATTTGGACAGACATTCTTCTGCCTTTCTCATCTCTCCCACAATAATGGCTTCTGCAGTAGCTAAGATATCCCCTTCCTTTTTCTTGTCTTTCTCCTTTCTTTCTTCACTCCTCTTCTCTCTCTCCTCTTTTAGATACAATGGTATTTTTAATTTCCTTTTAACTATTCTTAAAAAAATTTTTTTTTTTTTTCTGAGAGCTGGGGGGATACAGCTGTGGCCTGGCAGGAAGACCACAGCAGGGATTTGTCTCAAGGGGACTAAGATAGCTTTCTACCTCTGGCCCTAGGAAGACAGTATTGGCAATACCACACCACATAATTTTTGTATTTCATTTTCACTCTTACTTAATTTTTCCTTAGTATTTTTTGTTTTTGGTCTTTTCCTTCCCTTCCTAGTTTTGGCAGAGGAAGAGTCTGGCTCTGCTCATGCTGGTAAGGACCACCTGATTTCAAGGAACCCTCCCATCCCAGCCCTCTCAAAACCCTTGAGTTACAGGCATGGCTTTAGCAGCACCCTGATCAATACTATTTCTTCCATCACTCTCAGCCTCTTTTCCTGACCTCCATCTCTCCTGTTCTCCACGTTTTTCTTTACTTTTCTTCAATTATTCTTCTTTTATTTTTCTCTTTTCTTCTTTTTGTTTTCTTTTACTCTTCATTTTTACTCCTTAATTCTATTCCCCCTATTTCTCCCTGCCTGACCCTTACCTTTCCCCTCATTTTGGTCTCACACCAAGAGGTTTCTTTATCACATAAACTCTGACACAAGGTAATTTGGAGCCCTTAATCCAATCTCACCCTACCAGCTTTACTAGCCAAACAGCAAAAAATAATCATGGGGCAGAACCAGCAGAACAACTCTGGCAACATGAATAATCAGAGTAGATCAACTCCCCAGGAAATAACAAGGGAGATACATCAGAAGATGCCATACAAGTGGCTGAAATGTCAGAAATAGAATTCAGATTATGGATGGCAAATAAGATGAATAGAATGGAGGAAAAGATGGAAATAGAAATGTAAAGAGTTGTGCAAAAGTTGTCTCAAGAAATTAATGAATTGAAAGACAGAATCACCAAGGATATGGACATAATGAGAAAGAAGATAGTAGAGGTCAAGGAAATGAAAAAATTATTTGAGGTGCTCCTATATACAGTAGAATCCCTCAATAATAGAATGGAGCAGGCAGAAGAAAGGCTTTCTGTAATGTAAGACAAAGCTTTTGAATGTTCTTCAACTCTCAAAGATGCAGACAAATGGACAGCAAAAACTGATCATTCCCTGAGAGAGTTGTGGGACCACTCCAAAAGATAAAACGTTCATCTGATAGGAATTCCTGATGGAGAAGAGGATGGTCCTAAAGGCACAGATACTCTACTCCAAGATATTATGTAGGAGAATTTCCCAAGCATGGCAAGAAATACAGAAATTCAGATAGTAGACAGTTTCAGAACTCCAGCAAGACTTAATCCAAATAAATCATCTCCTAGACATAAGTAATTAACTTTGCCAAAGTTAATATGAAGGAGAAAATTCTGCAAGCAGCCAGACGTTAAGAAAAGCATTATGTACAAAGGGAGAATATTAGAATGACTTCAGATCCCTTAGCTGAAACCTTTCAAGCCAGAAGAGGGTGGTCATCAACCTTCAATCTTCTAAAACAAAACAATTTTCAGCCCAGGATCCTGTACCCAGCTAAACTGAGCTTCATTTGTGATGGAGAAATCAAATATTTTACTGACATACACATGTTGAAGAAATTTGCCATAACTAAACCAGCTCTTGAGGATATTCTCAGACTTATCCTCCCTAATGATCAGCACAGTGGTCTACCACCAAAGTAGACTCACCCAGAAATTTTTGCACAAAATGTAACTTCCACAGTGGTAAAAGGATTAAAAACATCCACTGCACATTTGAAAAACATGATGGCCCAAACAATTCCATGCTTATCAATTCTTTCAATTAATGTGAATGGCTTAAATTGTCCTCTAAAGAGGCACAGGATGGCTGACTGGATACATAAACTCAGACCAGACATCTGTTGCATACAAGAGTCTCATCTTACCTTAAAGGATAAAAATAAACCCAGGGTGAAGGAGTGGACATCTATAGTACAGCCAAATGGAAATCAGAAAAAAAGCAGGGGTTGTGATTTTATTTGCAGAGACAAAGATAAGGAAAGATAAGGATGGTCACCGCATACTTGTCAAGGGAAACGCTGAACATGAAGAGGTTTCAATAATCAACATGTATGTGCCCTACCAAAATGCTCCTCAATTTATAAAGCAGACCTTAGCAGACGTGAACAATTTGATACCTTCCTGCACTATAATAGTTGGAGATTTTAATATCCCTTTAACAGTTTTGGATAGATCCTCCAAGAAGAAAGTAAATAAAGAAATATTATATTTAAACTTGACCGTAGAACAAATGGACTTAGCAGACACCTGTAGAACATTTCATCTTAATAAAACTGACTACACTTTCTTCTCATCCTCCAAAATAGATCATATCTTAGGACACAAGTCTAACATCAGGAAATTTAAAATAATAGCAATTATTCCTTGTATCTCAGACCACAGAATAAAAGTTGAACTCAACAGCAACAGGAATCTTCATACTCAAACAAAGTCATGGAAACTAAATAACCTTAGGCTGAATGATAGCTGGGTCAAAAATGAGATTAAGAAGGAAATCACCAAATTTTTGAAACAAAATGATAACGAAGACACAAATTATCAAAATCTGTAGAATACTGCAAAGGCAGTCCTACAAGGGAAATTTATAGTGTTGGAAGCCTTCATCAAGAAAACAGAAAGCCGGGCATTGTGGTGGGCACCTGTAGTCCCAGCTACTCAGGAGGTTGAGGCAGGAGAATCACCTAAGCCCAGGAGTTGGAGGTTGCTGTGAGCTGTGTGACACCATGGCACTCTACCGAGGGCAATAAAGTGAGATTCTGTCTCTACAAAAGAGAAAGAAAGAGGGAAGGAAGGGAGGGAGGGAGGGTGGGAGGGAGAGAAGGAAGGAAGGAAGGAAGGAAGGAAGGAAGGAAGGAAGGAAGGACTTAATGGGTCATCTCTAGCAACTAGAAAAGGAAGAACATTCCAACCCCAAATCCAGCAGAAGAAAAGAAATTAGGGCAGAATTAACTGAAATTGAAAACAAAAGAATCTTTTGGAAGATCAACAGAACAAAAAGTTGGTTTTTTTAAAAGATTAATAAAATTGATAAACCTTTGACTAACCTAACCAGAAACAGACATGTAAAATCTCTAATGTTGTCAATCAGAAATAATAAAGGAGAAATAATAGACACGTAAAAAATCCAAAATATCCTCAATGATTATTGGCAAAAACTCTATTCTCAGAAATACGAAAATCTGGAGGAAATGGACCAATAACCTGGAAGCACACCACCTTCCTAGACTCAGCCAGAAAGAACTAGAAATTCTGAATAGAATATACCAAGGACTGAAATAGCATCAACTATACAAAATCCCCCCAAAAAGAAAAGTCTAGGACCAGATGGCTTCACATCAGAATTTCATCAAACCTTCAAAGAAGAACTAGTACCTATATTACATAACCTTTTCCAAAACGTAGAAAGAGAAGGAATACTTCCCAACACATTCTACAAAGCAAATATCATCCTGATCCCCAAACCAAGAAAGGACCCAACAATGAAAGAAAACTATAGACCAATATCATTAATGAATATCGGTACAAAAATACTCAATAAGATCCTAGCAAACAGAATTCAACAACACATCAAAAAAATGATACACTAGGATCAAGTTGGTTTTATCCCAGGGTTACAGGGTTGGTTCAACATACATCAATCTATAAATATAATAAATCGCATAAGTAAAATAAAAAACAAAGACCATATGATTCTCTCAATTGATGTAGAAAAAGTTTTTGATAATATCCAGCATCCTTTCATGATCAGAATACTTCAGAAAATAGGCATAGAAGGGTCATTTCTTAAACTGGTAAGAGTACATATACAGCAAACTCACAGCCAGTTATCATATTGAATAGAGTAAAGTTGAAAACATTTCCACTCAGATCTGGACTCAGGCAAGGATGCTTATTGGTCTCCACTGCTGTTCAACATAGTAATGGAAATCTTAGCCATCACAATCAGGCAAGAGAAGGCGATCAAGGGGTATCCAAATGGGGTCAGAGGAGATCAAACTCTCACTGTTCACAGATTCTATACTTGGAAAACTCCAGGGATTCAACTATAAAACTTTTAGAAGTGATCAAGGAATACAGCAGCATCTCAGGATACAAAATCAATACTTAAAAATCAGTAGCTTTCATATATGCCAATAATAGTCAAGCTGAAAATATAGTCAAGGACTCTTATTCCTTTCACAGTAGTGCCAAAAGAAGATGAAATATCTGGAAATTTACCTAACACAGGACATGAAAGATCTCTATAAAGAGAATTATGAAACTCTGAGAAAATAAATAGCTGAAGATGTTAATAAATGGAAAAACATAACCTTGTTCATGGCTGGGAAGAATCAACATTGTTAAAATGTCCATACTACCCAAACCAATGTACAGATTGAATGTAATCCCTATTAAAGCACCATTGTCATACTTTAAAGAACCTGAAAAAATAGTACTTTGATTTATTTAGAATTAGAAAAAAATCTCGAATAGCCGAAACATTACTCAGAAATAAGAACAAATCAGAAGGTATTACATTATCAGACTTCAGGCTATACCATAAATCAATAGTGATAAAAACAGCTTGGTATTGGCACAAAAATAGAGAGGTAGATATATGGAACAGAATAGAGAGGCACTTACATCATGTGATCTTTGATAAGCCTATCAAAAACACTCATTGGGGGAAAGATTCCCTATTTAACAAATTGTGCTGGGTGAACTGGCTGGTGACCTGTAGAAGACTGAAACTGGACCCTCACCATTCACCATTAACAAAAATAGATTCTCACTGGATAAAAGATTTAAACTTAAGACATGAAACTACAAAAATACTAGAAGAGCGTGCGAGGAAGAAGCTTGAAGAAATCAGCCTAGGAGAATATTTTATGAGGAGTACCGCCCCTGGGCAGTTGAAGCAACACCAAAAATATATTACTGGGATCTGATCAAACTAAAAAGCTTTTGCCCAGCCAAGAGCACAGTAAGTAAAGAAAACAGAAAACCTTCAGAGTAGGAGGAGATTTTTGCAGGTTATGCTTCCCACAGAGGTCTGATAACTAGAATCTACAGAGAACTCAAACTAATGAATAAGAAAAGAGCAAATAACACCATTTCTATGTGGGCAAGAGACTTGAACAGAAACTAAGACAGGTGCATGGCCTACAAACACATGAAAAAATGCTCATCATCTTTAATCATCAAGAAATGCAAATCACAATCACTTTAAGATATCATCTAACTCCGGTAAGATTAGCTCACATCACAAAATCCCAAAACTACAGGTGTTGGCGTGGATGTGGAGAGAAGGGAACGCTTCTGCACTGCTGGTGGGAATGCAAGCTAATAGGTCCTTTTTGGAAAGAAGTTTGGAGAGTACTCAAAAAACTAAAAGTAGACCTGTTTGATCCTGCAATTTTTCCACCAGGTATATACCCAGATGATCAAAAATCATTTTACAATAAAGATAATTTGCACCAGACTGTTTATTGCAGCCCAATTCATGATTGCCAAGACATGGAAACAGCCCAAGTGCCCATCAACAAATTGTAGTATATGTACACCATGGAATACTATGCAGCCATAAAAATGATGGGGACTTCACATCTTTTTTGTTTACCTGAATGAAGCTGGAACATATTCTTCTTAGTAAAGTACCTCAAGAATGGAATAAAAAAGTATCCAGTGTACTCGGTACTACTATGAAATCAATATGTAATCACCTACACATTCATATGAATGGTAAAACAACTATAGTCCAGAAAGTAAGAGGGAAGAGGAGGGAGAGGGGAGGGGAGGAGGGAGGCTGGGAAGAAAGAGAATATTTGGTGGGACCTCACCTAATGTGCATAATGCAGTGGTACATTTCAAAACTATTAAGAGTATAATTGTCTTGCCAGAACAAATAAGTAAGTGAACAAATAATCAGTTCAATGTAAGCATTTCACATTGTATATCAAGTCAGTACACTGTACGCCATAAATGCATCAGTGTACATAGTTATGATCTTATAAAGTAAATAAATAAAATTTTAAAATTTTAAAAAATAAAAGAAGTATTGGTTTTATGTTTTAGGACACACAGTGTGTAAAAGATGTAATTTTGTGATATCAACTAAAAGAAGTAGGGACAGAGCTGAAAAGGACCGGAATATTTGTATGTTATTGAAGTTAAGACAGTATAAATTCATACCACAGCATATGGTAACTACAAGGACAATAATAGGGGCATACACAAAGAGATACAAGAAAAAAATTTGAATATTTCACTGCAAAACAAAAAACACAAAAAAACCCACAGATGAACCTGAGGAAATTATGTAACATGAAATAAGCCAGTCACCAAAAAGACAAGTACTGCGTGATTGCACTTGTGTGAGGCACTTAGAGCAGTCAGATCATACACAGAAAGAAGAACAGTGTTCACAAGGAACTAAGGATTACAGAAAATGGGGAGTTACTGTTTAATGGAGAGTACATTTTATTTTCAGAACATGAAAAGGTTTATGGAGACAGATGGTGGTAATGGTCTCACAACATGAATGTATTTAATGAACTATATACTTAAAATGATTAAGATGGTAAATTTTATGTTACATATATTTTGCCTCAATAAAATAATTGGGAAAAAAATTATTTCAGTGTTTATTTATGCTGTGGTGGTGCATGAAATAAGGAAAGAAATGGAATGAATGAAAGTTATCCCTCTATGCCTTTTTGTATATTTTTTGTTTTTACATATTGCAAATGTACTTCCTCTTAAAAATTAGAGTTTTAATAAATAAGGCCTCTATTTAAGAAATTCCCACCCTCTTTTTTTTTACCCAAAAGATACCTTTCTTCAGCCACATTTCACCTACATCTTTGATATTAGTGATTCTCCATTCTTTCCTTTTGTCTCTTCTGATATTTTTGTCATTTGGAGTTCAGCTAATAAGCTTGGCTTAAAGGAGGCCATGCCAGTAATAATAATTATTAATTATTACTGTTATTCAGTAGTAGTGTGCTCTTGTGTTCTCGATTCCCCGCCCTTCTCCATAGCACTTACAACTGTGCTTGCTTATAGAAACTCAGTATATGTTTATTGTTTTATTTTAGGAATATAACAATAGAATTGTCTTTATTTCCCCACTTAGTCATTGTTAATCAAAGACACTGCCTTCTAGATCCTCAAATAATGGGAAAAGGGGGAGAAAAGTAACATTGTAATTTAATTACCATATATAATACTAGCTAATAGTTACTGAATGTGCACTGTACCAGTTACTGTTGTAAACATGTAATTAACCTACTTAATTGTTACAGCAACTCTGTGAGATAACTACTACTATCTTAGGTACCAGAAAATTGAACAGTGATTAATAACTTGCCCACAGTTACCAGTTACTGAGTGTCTCAACTGGTATTTAAACTCAGTCTGGCTGCAGATCAGATTCCACATTTTTAATCATTACTTTGCAGTCACTTCACAGACATAAAGTTCCTAATATGCTGCTCTACTCATAGCACAACAGTGGTTAGTTCCTCCCAACCGGGTGCTTTCTTCCTGAAATACTTTATAAACTTACTGCAAAATTTTATGCTAGAAATCACAATGTCTTACTCAACTCAAAATTTCATCTCTGAAACTCAAGACTATCCCTACCAAAAAAATGCCATTTCGCTTTACATAAATTATACTGCATGATGCTGGGGCAAACAAAATCTCGTTTGCTTTTATTTGCAAAGTGTAATTTTTCCTCAGAGCATTGAAAGAGCATGTTTTATTTTATTTACTAATCCCTTTGAAGAGAGATTCAACCTAAAGGATTTTAAGGAGTAAACAATACCAGATTTTATATTTATAAAACACTGAGTATTAGAGTTTGAAAAAGTCTCTTTTCTCGCTTATACTTAGAAAGACCTTAATTTTTATTACCCTAAAAGGGAGGAAGGTATAATTAATACCATTTGATTCCACCTTCTTGCCTTTTGGGGAAGAAATTTACATCAGTTGTTTTTAAGATGTTTTTGATTTGATTTTATTAGAGTTAATAACTATAGACATAAAAAGTATATGTTTTAAACTTTAACCTAAGCATAGAGTGTTCTTCTACAATATCTTTCTGATTAACTGAAAACCAGAAAGCCTTTTTCCAGCTCATTTTACTGATTTTTACAAAATAACTCTTAAATTCAGCCATGATAAACAGAATATACTGAAAATAATTCAGTCTAACAGTGCCCTTAATCATTTTATGTATTAATACTGATTATACTGTACACATAGTATATTGTCATAGATTATATAGAAGATACAGTTGAATAAATTACTGACTCTAGATTAAAATGTCGCCTGGAGGTTGCTGTTCAAACTCATTCTTTTATTTAAATAAATTATTATTAACTTTATATTGAATTAACTGAATAGTGAATGTACATAAGTGAAATTTAGTGATAAACAACATAACTCACTCTCTCACCCCATGAAGTTTATAGTCTCCTAAGAGTGGCCGAGAAACAACAGGAAAGGTGCTATGGAAACTTACAACGGGAACTAGTCCAGGGTTTAGAAAGTGCTTCCAAGGAGACATTTAGATGAGGAGGCCTGTTCTGTCCTTTTTCTCTTAAACATGGAAGATTAAAACTTTTACTAATTAGGGATTTGATTTGATTATTTGATAATTTACTTGATTATGCATTATTAAGGATGTAAACAACTGTTCTGTGATGAGAAAAAATATTATTTTTAATGAATACAGATGCATAGAAAATAATTCTGGCACATTTCCTTCAAACATACAGTAAGATAGTTTTTTTCCCTTTACATAATTTTATGCTTTTGACAAATATAAGTTGTGTAAATAATCATATAGGTGA
Organism: Loris lydekkerianus; assembly: GCA_963574355.1. NCBI lineage: Eukaryota > Metazoa > Chordata > Mammalia > Primates > Lorisidae > Loris > Loris lydekkerianus. The sequence goes on from CAUYPK010024473.1 coordinate 26,196, forward strand.
TGTTTTAACCCCTTTCAAATTGTTCAACTTTATAATATGTATAGTTTTGGGGTGTTTTTGTTTTGTTTTTTTTAGTTGAGACCCTGAACTCATTCAGAAAAATGGTAGACAAACCATGCAGTGTTTCCGGTGTAGAAAAGTAGATGTTTAAACGAGTAAAAACTAAAATATCTGATATGCCAAGCTTATAAATAGATAATAGTAGTCTGTCAATTTTCTGAAAATCAAGTGGGGGAAAAAAAGAATTGTCTGAATTTGACATCATAACATAGAACTGGCTTAAATAATTCTGATGCTCAGAAGGACAGGTGAGAAACTAAGGCAGAAAATCTTCAGATGTTGAGGATTTATTTTCTTAACACTATGAAAAAGTATCTAGAAAGATCATCTTCCTTATTAAAAAATAAAAACTAGACTCTCCAAAGTTAGCTTTAGTAGAAGAACATCCTGGTGAGAAGGGCAACTTAATGACAGCAATAACTGCTACACATTTTTGGACTCCGGGAATACTAATTAAACATTCTAGCTCAGGCATAAACCTTACTGTTTTTTCCTCAAAATGTAGCTGGGATAAGTCTAGAATGTTCAGAGATACTTATATAAAGTTATAAAGAAACTACCATATATACTCGAGTATAAGCCGAGTTTTTTCCGGCACAAAATTTGTGCTGAGTTCGGGGTTTTCGGCACAAATTTTGTGCTGAAAAAACTCGGCTTATACTTGAGTATATATGGTACCATGATTTACATACCTTGCTACCATCTGCAGAGAATGACCTAGGCAACAGAGGTCTTTCCTGGTTCTTCATATGGCACCATGATAGATGTGACTTTTAGTACCTGCCTAGATATGTAGAGATGGAAAAATCATTCTCCAACTCATCTAGAATTCATACTCAAATATTTCATAGTTCTCTATCATGGCAACAAACACTAGGCATAACTTCATTTCTTAGAAAATTCCTTCCTATATCTATGTAAGTGTGAACCTATGTGCAGTTATGGTCATATATATGTATATATGTATATATATGATATATATCTAAAATATATAACTAAAATAAAATATATATAACTAATATATTAACATATATATAAATACATATATATATATTTTTTTTTTTTCTTTTTTTGAGACAGTCTCAAATTATCACCCTGGGTAAAGTGCTGTGGCATCACAGCTCACAGCAATCTCAAACTCTCGGGCTTAAGCAATTCTCTTGCTTCAGTCTCACAAGTAGCTGGGACTACAGGCACCCGCCACAATACCCAGCTATTTTTTGGTTGGAGTTGTCATTGTTGTTTGGCAGGCCCAGTCTGGGCTCAAGCCCGCCAGCCTGAGTGTATATGGCTGGCGCCCTAATCACTGAGCTACGGGCACTGAGCCCCAATATGTATACTTTTTGAGACATAGTCTCACTCGGTTGCCCTGGGTTAAAGTGCCTTTGTGTCACAGTTCACAGCAACCTCAAACTCCTGGGTCTTAGGTGATCCTCCTGCCTCAGCCTTTTTGAGTAGCTGGGACTACAGGTACCCGCTACAATGCCCAGCTAGTTTTTCTGTTGTTTAGTAGAGATGATGCCTCACTCTTCCTCAGGCTGGTCTCATATGTTCTCATGTTAAAGAACATCCAAACATACCATCATTAACCCTGAGAGTCATGAAATAACAGAATTATTACAAGAAGGGATTTCTTGTAGGCATGTATTCTTTTCTCTGTAGCTTCAGAGGTTAAGCAACTCTCTGGCAGAGTCATGATTTTAACATTGGAATCTGATCTCAAAACCTGTGTGATAAAATTATGAAGATGTTAATTGCCTTTTAGAAAGTAAATTCTAATCAAATACAGTTCTTTCTGGTTTAAGAAAGTTATTTGTATTTGACACCCCCTTCTGTCTCATTATAAAATCCTTCAGCATTTTTGGAAAATCTCTTTATTATTACAGTGAAATACCATTGTATTTCAATATTTTAACTTATTTTTTGAGACAGAGCCTCGCTGTGGTTGAGTACCATGGCATCATAGTTCTCAGCAACCTCAAACTCTTAGGTTCAAATAATCCCAAGTAGCTGGGACTACAGGTGCCTGCCACAATACCTAACATTTGAACATTATTTTTAGTCTTAAAAGTGATGAAATTCTCACTTCTTTGTGCCTAGTCTCCCATGCTCAAGTGCTTGCCAAAACACAAAGCTCACACTTTTCCTTGGAGAGAGTTTGTTCTAAATTTCTTTTCCTGTCCTTAGGAACAACTCATTCTTGACAGTTATTTGGAAGACTTAGTCCTTATCTTATCCCCTAGAGAGAGAGACAGGCAAGTAACTCACAATGAAAACCGAGAGAGGAATGATAAGTGACGTGATGAAATTATGTATGTCCAGATATATGTGTGAGGCCAGAGTAGGAACACCTTAGCCAGCGTGAAGAGTCATTGAGTGTGATAGGAAAAGATGATGTTAAAAGAAGTAGAAGTTAACTAGGAAGAAAAAGAAAAAGATCTTAGAGGCAGAAGGAACAGAATTGCGTGTGCAAAGGCTGGGCACCCAGATGGGAGGAACTGAACAGCTGTGATCAGAGAGGCAGCTTGGAGCAGAGAGTGCATGGAGCAGTGTCTGAAAATGGGACTAAAAAGCTATACTACAAATACTGTTACATGCTTATTTATCCTGAAAGGAGCAGGGAACTATCAAAGGATTTTAATCAAGGAGAAAACCAAAACAGTTGTAATGAGACCTGGGGGCTCAATGTAGAGGCTGACCAGAAACTAGGAAGATTCACATATTTCACATCAGAAAGAACTGTGAGGACAACTGCCTTAGCAGTGTTTATGTTTTGCAAATATTTATTTTAGATGATGAGCAGTTTGGTTTTGTTTGTTTTTTTTAAGACCCTTGGGATGAGAGAAAACTTGCATTTTTTATAAATTTTTTTTGGCAATTTTTCATAAGATACAAGACAAAAGCACAAGTGCCTGAGGGTATGGGACAGTTTCACATTAGACTGTGTCAGTTTAGTACATGACAGAACAAAAGGTGACTAGACACTTGCGTCTCAGATCTCCCTTTGGCTTTCCAGTTCTATTCTAGTTGGTTGTCAAGAGAACCAACAGCAGAATGTGAACATTCTGTAGCAAGGCTCCAGGGGTAGGTTCTGTTCTTGTTGTGGGAGAGGGGATTTCTAAGTCTGTGAGTACATTTAATTCAGGGAGAACATTTTGAAACTTTCATATATATATATATATATATATATATATATATATATATATGAAATCATATATATATGATTAATCATAATAAATACTCATCTTCTCTAAGTTAGCTGTTAGCATTAAAAAAAAAAGTTTTGTTTTGTTTTTTTGTTTGTTTTTTTGTAGTTGTTGCCTGGGGCTGGGTTTGAACCCACCACCTCTGGCATATGGGGCTGGTGCCCTACTCCTGTGAGCCACAGACGCCACCCCAGCATTAAAAAATATTTTGATGTCCAAATGTACTAGCACAATTTTAAAAATTAAAGTTCCAAAGAAAAAGAGAATAGTGGGAAGAAGACCCTGAGATTACAGTGAACTGTGAGGCCATGCTATAGTATTCCCAATCTGAATCTAAATGTTACTTGTCAACAACAGCATATTATATAAAATCTTAATAAATGGAAACATATTCTGTAGAATACTGTCTGCAGAAGCCAGGCTGCAGAGGCAGTGGTCCAGATAACTCATGTGACCCTCTAGACACAGTTTTCAAGGTCCAGACCTTAAACCACACAGGCTAGGAAGAAACTTAAATATAGAGTCTGTTATTTGGGAAACCTATAATTAAAATTAAAAAGCTTAGCTATTAAAAAGAAAACCTAGCATGACCCTTTTTGATAGTACTGATTTAATGTGTTCTGTATGGTGGGTGACTGGTCTGCCCTGTTACTTGGGTACTTTTTTTCAACCTCTGTGGCCTTAATGTCTGATCCTGATAGAATTTGTGTCACTGATCTTTATCACTGCCCGGTGTGATGTCAAAAGTGTGGGTGTTCAGTTCTTGAGACATAGCCTAATGTGCTGCAGTAAATCCCAAGTACTATTTCCTACCAGAATAATAATAGATTCATCATTGTTCACATTAGACTGATACTAAAAATAGTAGTGTTCACAACCTGCTGCATCCATGCCTATTCACATCACAGCCTCTAAGCTTTCTAAATAAGAGCACTAAAAATAACTTGTTTACAAAGAGGTGCTTGGTAAACACATCTCATACTTCAAGTTTTCTATTTAGATGCAGTTCAGTTTAGTGCTAAAGGTAGATTCTAACCATAATATAATAGTCATTCTTCAGGCTTATTCTACTTAGTTCATCTAAGTGCATAGCAAATCAATTATGAAAATTATCAGTTACCTGTACACAAATAAATGAAATTATCTATAATTCTGAATCATCTTTAGGCCTCTAATTTAAGCATTGTGCTTTATCTAGACTTTAAAAATAATAAATTCTCAAGGAAAAGTCTCTAAACATTTAAAAATGAATAATGATCTTTTCCCTTTCTTTTGTAACTTCCTGCCTCATTCAGTTCCCAAATTATGATCACCAACTTATTAAATGCCTAGACTTGAGGCCTGTGCTAATTGCTTTCTTCCTGTGAATAAATGTTGTACTCAGTGTTTTATAACCTTAATAAGCATTTCCTATTAATAGGTTGACCTTATGTCCCAATCTGTCTAGGACAGTACTGAGTTAGGCCTCTTGTCTTGGTATCTAACTGGTTCAGCATTTGTCTTAGATTTATTTTGTTTTTGTCTTAGATTTATTTTTTTAACAAGAATATTATTAGTAGCTCCCTTAAGATAAATTTTGATGTATTTGGTTGACCATCATTTTTATTTCTAGCTTGTGCCTTGATTTCTAGTAAGTAGTTCATTGATCTCTGGAGTTTTCACTTTAATTTGTGGTTAAATCTTAAAGAAAACCAAAAAAAGTCTCTTTTTCCTAACCTTTACCACAAGCAAGTCGAGGATGCAGGTAAGATACTGAATAGTAAAACAAAGGATGCTTAGCTATAAAAGGATGGGGACTAACTCCTTTCAGGCTCCTGGTTGACAGAAGTATTTGATGTGCTGCCCCTGCTGGCCACTTGGTGTCACCAGGAGACCAGTGGGAAGACCAGTTGGAAACGTGTAAAAAAACGTGGCATGTTTGAAGGAGGTAAAATCTGAGTGTTCCTGTCATAGGATCTATAAAAAAGTAATGAGTGTTTCTGTCATTTAATATATAAATATATAACTATTTATTACTTGGCAATGCTTTTTTTGTTTTACACGAAGCCCTTTCGAATATAATGAGCTCAAAATAAAAGGTCTCAATTTGGTGAAAACATTTAAAAGAATCATAGAGACAATTCCATGAGATTTGTTTATAAAAATATTTGAAGTTATTATAGTACCTAATATTTTGAAAATATTTAGACTGAAATATTTACACATTTCACTGAGAAAAAAAAGTAGAAATAAGAATATCCTCCATGTAGCAGAATTTGCTCCCAGCTCACCAGACAGGATCTCAGAAACTTTCTTAATATAAATATTTTAATCTTAAAATAGTATAGGAAAGAATCACTTGAAATTATCTATAGCTTCAAATTTAACCATAAAATACAAAAAAATAGGCAATTTTATTGAAACAACAAAAATAAGACTATTTGAAAGAATAGGATGCTTAGATATAAAGGGATAAGGACTAACTCCTTTCAATTAGGAGTTGTGACAGAAGTATTTAATGTGCTGAGTGGTCTTTTTTGTTTGTTTGAGGCAGAGTCTCAAGCTGTTGCCCTGGGCAGAGTGCCAGGGCGTCATAGCTCATAGCAACCTCTAAGTCTTGGGTTCAAGTGATCCTCTTGCCTCAGTTTTTCTATTTTTAGTAGAGATGGGGTCTTGCTTTTGCTCAGGCTCGTCCTGAATGCATGAGCTCAGGCAATCCACCCACCTCGGCCTCCCAGAGTGCTAGGGTTACAGGCCTGAGCCACCTTCCCCAGCTTTGAAAGAAGTTTTTTAGTTAAATATCAATAATAAGGAATTAAAGACAGATATGGCTAAGGAATTGATTAAAATGCATGGATACATGCTAAGAATACTGATTCTGATTATGTCATTCTTTAATATTAAGATACTCAGTATTTAAGAGAAGCTTTAAATGCTTTTTTAATGTATTTGTACGTTTAAAATTTTAAAAATTTAAAAATATTTTTAGATATGGGGAACAGTGGTTCACACCTATAATTCCAACACTTTGGGAGGCTGAGGCAGGAGGATCTCTTAAGGTCAGAAGTTGAAGCCCAACCTGATCAACCTGGCAGGACCTTGTCCCTACACACAAAAACAATTAGCCAGGCATGGTAGTGCCTACCTATGTAGTCTAAGCTACTAAGGAGGCTAAGGCAAAAGAATCCCTTGAGCTCAGGAGTTAGAAACTACAGTGACCTATGATTGTGCCATTGCATTCCAGTCTGGGTGACAGAGCAAGACCTTTTCTCCAAAAAAAAGTTTTTTTAAATAAAAGTTCATACCCCTCAATGTGATTAAAATATATTAATAAATATCATAAATTATATAATGTTAATGATTTTTAGAACTCTCTTTTGCTTTCAGAAGTGTCCCCAGTGGAATGATGATAACACGATTATCCTGCCTTTCCTCTGTTTTCTCCCTCCTTCCGTCACCAGAACTCAGCCAGCCTGGAGGATAAATCCCCCTCTTTCTTACCAGTAAGGGTTATTCCCAATCCATAGATTGAGGAAATCACATCAGTCTAGGACATGAGAAGAATAAGGATAATGTAGTGGTTTTTCATTACATTAAATTTAGTCAACTTTGAAGACTTTTTTTCAGTTCTGAAGTTAAATTCCTCCTACTGTTTTGAGATACAATATCCTCTTTTTATGAAGTGATATAATATAGGATAGACTTCCTTCTGTCTATCTTCAATTTCTTCTTTCCTCTTAATATCTTTACTTGGCCTAATAAAAAGCTGGCTAATAAGTCCCCAGAATTAGTTTTGAAATTTTACTGGCACATAAATCCAAATGCTTGGCAAATAACTTCATTAAAACACAGATTATCTGTTTGACCATTTTATGACTAATATCTAGCCTCCTTACTCATCCGGCCACCCTCATCCCCCAGTCAGTGATCCTCACATTTGCTTCTTGTTGTCATACATTATATAAAGTAAAATTTCTGTTAAATTGATACCTTAGTATAGTAAGAGTTAGAAATTACAGAGAAAGAAATTGGTAGCCATATGTCCAGATCTGCCAGGTGACTGCATCCACTGAATAGCTAAAGAAGAAAAATACAGGCAAGAAAATGAAAAAGACTTAAAAAGACAAGAAAAAAGGTTTGATTTGTGCCTAAGGACAAAATTATAGGTTCTCATTCTTCACTACCCTTTTATCTTCCTGAGATTATTTGCGCGTAACATTGCTAGTCACCAGCAGTAGCCTCCTTCATGGGAGTACTGGTTACTTTCAGGTTTGACTGATCTCTCCTTGGTCTTGTGATTCTGTGGGCGTCCGCTATCTCTTAAGTTGCATGAGTTTAACACATACTATTCGGATTTCTTTTTTAGAACCTGCACTTTAATACTACCACAAGAATCAGGGTCATAGAGTAAAAAATCTGTAAAGAAGTAGAAGAGGGATGCCTTTTTTTTTTTTTGCCTTGCCTTTTATATCTTAATGATCTGAAACCATTCTTTGTTAAGCTGAATGAATTATTCTTAAATATTCTGACATGCAAATGATCCAGGCTTAATATAATCTAAGAATAGCCTTAATATACAGCTTATTCGGTGTACTTATTGCCAAAATAAAATCGGAGTCAACTCTTCCAACTTTTAATTTGCTTCATAGCTAACAGTCCCTTTCTGCAAGTCAACTGATTCACTTGTCTTTGCTGTTCATTTTGCAGCTATTATGGAGGGTATATTGCTTAAAGTTAAACATTTATTGATCATTTATTAAAATTTACATATGGTAAAAGTCATCATTGGACTATACCTGCTTTCATTTTTTTTTTTCAAGTCCAATCATTGGGATCTTGCTATATATGGCAGCGTGAGTCATACTTGCAGAAGATGAGGACTCGTTTGCCTAGCTTGACAGTGTGTTTCTTGTTATCTCATTGTGTCCATTGTCTTTCAGCTCACACAAACCAGCATGCTTTTATGGCAAATCTCTAGTAAGAACATAAGACCAGGGGCCGGGCACGGTGGCTCACGCCTATAATCCCAGCACTCTGGGAGGCCGAGGCGAGTGGATTGCCTGAGCTCGCAGGTTTGAGACCACTGTGAGCCAGAGGGTTGTGGTGGGCGCCTATAATCCCAGCTACTCGGGAGGCTGAGGCAAGAGAATCACTTGAGCCCAAGAGTTTGAGATTGTTGTGAGCTATGAGACCATGGCACTCTATCAAGGGCAACAAAGTGAAACTATGTCTCAAAAAAAAAAAAAAGGACCATAAGACCAGCCTCACACCTTATATTGTTTTTTCTATATTACTTTTCCCTTTTCTTCAGTTTGTCATCAGTTGTCTTTTGTGTTTTTGTTGTTTTTTATCTTGGTGCTATGTGTATCTCTTAAATCACCTTAAATTATCTTTTGGTACAGGTTAGCCTATTAAGTAATTCACTGTTTTCTATATAATATCCTTGAGTTACTAGAAACTTTTAGGGTCTTTCTTCACAACAGTTTCACTGAGATAAATTCAGGTGCATTTTGCTTAGTTATATGTAGCTAGCAGATACTGGGGATGTATCCTGGCGGACTTCCACCCAAATGCCAGTGGTTTTGAGTGCTTCAGGACTCACTGATTCCTACCTCCATTACCCTTCTAGCAAGACTGTAAGTCCACAAACTTCCTGTTTCACAGCTGCCTCAGTTCTTATGCTCAGCATTAGTGACACGGTCTCTATTTTCAAGGACCCTTTCATTAAAATAAGGAAAATACAGGGTATTTTTTGTGATTCCTAAAGACCTTATTAATTCAAGAATGTACATTAGTCTAATAATTGTCCTATAGAAATAAACACAGAGGATGCATTGACAACAGTACAGTTCAGAAGGAAAGTATTATGTATTGACAAATATACTTTTCATTTTCCCATTCTTATCTGAAAATTTTAGCCAACTTAAAAATGTCCCTGCAGGCTTGGCGCCCGTGGCTCAAGCAACTAAAGCGCCAGCCACATACATCTGAGCTGGCGGCTTCGAATCCAGCCCAGGCCCGCCAAACAACAATGACGGCTGCAACCAAATAATAGCCGGGCATTGTGGCAGGCGCCTGTAGTCCCAGCTACTTGGGAGGCAGAAGCAGGAGAATCGCTTGAGCCCAGGAGTTGGAGGTTCCTATGAGCTGTGATGTCACGGCACTCTACCCAGGGTGACAGCTTGAGGCTCTGTCTCAAAAAAAAAAGTCCCTGCTTATTTTTATAGCATTGTTTCAAATATTTTGTAGAGAGCTTTCTTAAATTAATAGCATGGCGCACGACAGCAATCATTAGGACTTTTTCATAATATTTTTAACACCGTAACTATCATTAGGCTTTGAATATAGGCACCAGGCCTGTGCTTGGATGACACTTCCTGTAGGCGAAGTAGAGTCTAGAATCACTCTCTAGTTTCTATCTTCAGATTAACTTATCATGAGAAATGTAAAAGGTGGAGTGAGTATTAATGGAAAAATAACTGGTTTTGAGTTTTGCGGTATTATTGTAAGTATAGTAGAACTCTAGCTAAAGCTCTGGGTAAGATACAGATTATAAGCTTTAATGAGAATAAGACCATTATGTCTAAATAGGTGCTTTCAATATCATCTTCTCATAAAACAAGATCTTTTATAAGCACTTGCATTGCTGTGCTCATGAGAAGGCATATCCTAGGAGACAGAAAACAATTACTAGAACAATTGTTTATCCAAGTGGAATCAGATCCTTTCCTTACACCTTACCCAAAAATGAATTCTTGAAGATCTAGAGACTTAAATATGAAAACATAAAGTTAATAGTAAAGGAAATTATGACTGTGGAGTAGCGAAAGAATTATTATTGTTTTTTGAGACAAAGTTTCACTCTGTCACTTCAGGGCAGAGCACTTGTGGTGTCACAGCTCACAGTAACCTCTCAAACTCTTGGCTCAAGTGCTCCTCTTGCCTCAGCCTCCCGAGTAGCATCTGCCACAACATCCATCTATTTTTAGAGACAGGATCTCACTTTTGCTCAGGCTAGTCTCTAATTCTTGAGCTCAAGCAATCCACTCACGTTGGCCTCCCAGAGTGCTAGGATTATAGGTGTTAGCCACAGGGTCTACAGAAAGAATTATTAAGACACATAATAAAATCTGCTATCAAAACATCAGTACATTTGACTTCTTTACCATTCAGAACTTCTGTATATCATCATAAAATATCTGAAAAACAAGTTATGTTTGAGGAAAAGGATCAGTGCAACCAATTTAACCATAAGGAATTAGTATCCAGAATACACAAAAACTCTCATAATTCTATTTTTTAAAAATAACCCAGGGTGGAGGCAGGGGTACTGGTGGAATTACACCTGCGGGGCATCTTACAAGGGTATATGTGAAACTTAGTAAATGTGGAATGTAAATGTCTTGGCACAGTAACTGGGAAAATGCCAGGAAGACTATGTTAACTATTGTGATGAAAATGTGTCAAATGGTCTGTGAAGCTAGTGTATGATGCCCCATGATCATATCAATGTA
>CAUYPK010024474.1:0-19790 GCA_963574355.1 Loris lydekkerianus
TAGTCCCAGCACTGTGGGAGGCCGAGGCAGGTGGATTGCCTGAGCTCAGAGGTTCGAGACCAGTATGACCAGCAGTGAGCCAGAGAAAGACCCCGTCTCCACTAACATCAAAAACAGCGGCACAGAGCATCGCCAGAGGAAGAAGAAAATGAACTAAAAAAAAAGAATACTTCAAACAAAGAAGAATGAACAAGCAAGCTGAAATTAAAAAAAAAAAAAAAGAACGAAGACTACATGTAGGCTGGCCATGGTGGCTCATGCCTGCAATCCTAGCACTCTGAGAGGCAGAGGAGGGTGGATCACCTGAGCTCACGAGTTCAAGACAGCCTGAGCCAGAGCAAGACCCTATCTCTTAAAAAAAAAAAAAAAAGTTCTTGGTGAAAAGCACAGCATGACCAAATGCTCTGAGGTGGGCACCACCGCAGGTCCAGAGAAGAGCACAGACTGGGGGTGGGAAAGGAAGAGAACACAGAGGATGATAAACTAGCTCTTCAGTCTTTGTTGGACAAACTAAGGATGTACTCAATTTTATAAAGTGAGATGCCCTTCTTCTAAAGCCCTACCCAGTCCTGGAGCCTCTCGTGTCCTCTCAGCCAGGCCCCCAGAGCTGACCCACCTCGAAGGAAGAAAGTGTCATGCTGATCTCGAGCTGGATGCTGCTGGGGCTGGAAGAGGGCATCAAAGTTCCAGAAGGAGCTCTCGATGAAGTTGTCAGTGGGCATCTCGGTGAACCTGGTGGGAGAGGCAGCCTAAATGCACTGCCTGTGCTCTGTGGCTGAGTTGCCCACCCCTGGCCTGATGCTCACCCCATCTCCAGGAAGATCTGTCGAAACTGGGAGCGGACCTTGAGCAGGGGGTGCAGGTGGCCACTGTCAGGGAGGACACCACGCGCTTCAAAGTTGTAGGGCTTGAAGGGCCGGTCTCGCCAGGAGCCGCTGTGGGGAGGTGTGCGGTACAAGGGCCTGGTGAGGGCTGCCAGCCTCCCTCTCCTGCCATTCCCCCACCTATTCCTCACACTGGGGCCACCCGTCACCTGGAGATCATCTCTGGGCTCAGCTCTGTCTCCTGCTTGGAGATGGTGGTGCTGAAGGCACTGCCTTTGCTCACCCAGTAGGTTTTCAGGGTCCTGCAATCAGAGGAGGGAAGGGGACACTGCTATCATCTCCAAGAGGCTTTCCTTGATCTGCATCTGATAGGAATCCCAATCCTACCTACCAAGTCATTCTGCTTCATTTTCTTCCAGACATTTATCATCAACTGAAATCCTCCTAGGTGGCCACCACTTATCTCTCTGTGTTCACTCACTTATTCATTCGACAAACACTTATGGAGAGAAGAGTGTGTGCCATGGTCTTTTGCAAGCACACAGCTGGGAGTAATAATTTAGGCAAAGTCTAGCAGATTTATTGTATTCCACTAAAGTGTCCCCACAGCCCCATGAGAAAGGGCTGTGTTTTTTGTTTTTTGAAAGAGTCTCACTGTCGCTCTCGGTAAAGTGCTATGGCATCACAGCTCACAGTAACTTCTAACTCTTGGGCTTAAGCCATTCTCTTGCCTCAGTCTCCCAAGTACCTGGGACTACAGGCGCCAGCCACAAGGCCTAGCTATTTTTTGTTGTTGTTGTTACAGTTTGGCTGAGGCCGGGTTCAAACCCGCCACCCTCGGTATGTGGGGCTGGCGCCCTACTCACTGAGCCAGAGGCGCTGCCCCTGGCTATCTTTTTGTTGCAGTTGTTTAGTTGGCCCGGGCAGGGTTCGAACCTGCCACCCTCGGTGCATGTGGCAGGTGCCGTAACCACTGTGCTACAGGCACTGAGCCAAGAAAGGGCTATTTTATAGATAAGGAAACTGAGGCAAGGACAGGCCAAGTGATTTGGTCAAGGTCTCAGAGCTAGGAAGTGGCAGAGCCCTGACTTCAATCAGGCAGCCCGGCTCTAGTCTGTGTTCTCTCTGCAACTCTGTGTCTGCTCATCCAGGATGTCTGCCCTGAGAGAGCAGAGCCACCAGTCTATCCAGGTTCCAGGGGCCTGGCCAGTGGTTCAACTTCAGACAGTGCTAAGGCCTATGGAGGAAATAAGCAGGGCAAAGAGATGGAGACTAGGAGTGGGGTGTTCTTGTGGAACTTGAGGGGAGAGGAGGATATCAGGGTAGACTCTTATGAGTGATACCTAACTGGAGCTTTAATGCAGAGCCTGCCTTGAAGATTGGTGAGAAGACAGTTCTTGGCAGGTGCTGCATGGGCAAAGGCCTTGTGGTGGCACGAGCCTGGCACATGGACTTGACAACCAGCATAAAAGGGGCTGAGAGAAGGCTCTTGGAACCTATGGCTTGATGTGGGCAGGACAACTACCTCCCACCAGCCCCCACAGTGCCATGCAGGTGAGCTTGTGGTGGCCTCACTCACACTTCAGTCAGCAGCTTCCTCTTCCTTAGCTCACTCCTTTCCTTCTCACCCAGTTTCTCGGCCTGTCCCCCATGGACCAGCTGCAGCCGTCGCTGCACCTCATCCTCCATGTTGTCGACCTGCCATGGTAAGGGTGTCAGGGCCAGGGGCTCTATCTGACCATCCATGTGCCCACCCATCTACAGGCACTCACCACTCGGAACACCCGGGGCCCATCGGCTGCACTCTTGTCCACACGGATCCACTTGTTGGACATAGCCTTGCTGAAGCCCACTTTGCCACTGGGCAGTCTCTGGAGGAGAGAGGTTGCTGTGAGTAGGGCATGAGAGCCACCTTCACCCTATTTGCTGCCCCTCAAATCCCTACCATGAGCTCGCTTTGGGCCAGGCCCTCTGGAGGGATGCTGTGAAACACACGGGCCTCGTGGCTGCCCTCCCGCGCAATCTCCTCACCCTCGGCCGTAAGCTCCCAGCGTTTGGTGGAGCGAAGTTCAGCTTCAATGACCTGCAGAGAAATGTAAGGCCCAGTAGACATGGGGGGCCTTAGAAGCCTACATTACAAACAGAAGCATGAGGATCAAAGGATAAGGACAAGTCCAGGGTCACACAGACAGGAATTGGCTAGGAGGGGCCCACAGTTCCTAGCTCCCCCTTTGTTCTAATCCTTGCTTGGCTCCTAACTCACTGTCTGACCTCAGGGTAGTTTATTTTTTTTTTTGAGATAGTCTGACTATGTCGCCCTCTGTAGAGTGCTATGGCATCACAGCTCACAGCAACCTCAAACTCTTGGGCTTAAGCGATGCTCTTGCCTCAGCCTCCCAAGTAGATGGGACTACAGGCCCCTGCCACAATGCCCACCTATTTTTTGGGGTTGTAGCTGTCATTGTTGTCTGGCAGGCCTGGGCTAGGTTCGAAACCACCAGCTCCGGTGTATGTGGCTAGTGACCTACCTGCTGAGCTACAGGCACCAAGCCCTGAGCGAAGTTTTTTATCCATAAGAGAAGTATGTGATGGCTCTACCTCAGAGGGTTTCAAAAAGTAAGTCAATTAGGGCGGCGCCTGTGGCTCAGCGGGTAGGGCGCCGGACCCATATGCCGAGGGTGGTGGGTTCAAACCCAGCCCCTGCCAAAAAAAAAAAAAAGTAAGTCAATTAATATGTAGAAAGAATATAGAGTTCTTTTTCTTTGGGGGGAGATAGGGTCTCACTCTGTTGCCCAGCCTAGAGTGGAGAGTTGAGTGGTATCACCACAGCTCACTGCAACCTCATACTCCTGGGCTCTAGCAATCCTCCTGCCTCAGCCTCCTCAGTAGCTGGGACTGCAGCTAATTTTTCTATTTTTTGATAGAGATGGTGTCTTGCTCTTCCTCAGGCTGAATGTAGAGTTTTTGTTTTGTTTTGTTTTTGAGACCAGAGTCTCACTCTGTCACCCTGGGTAGAGACCATGGCATGATAGCTCACAGCAACCTCAAACTCTTGGGCTCAAGAAATCCTCTTGCCTCAGCCTCCCAAGTAGCTGGAGCTACAAGTGCCCACCACAATACCTGGCTAATTTTAGAGATGGGGTCTTGCTCTTGCTCAGGTTGGTCTCGAACTTCTCAGCTCAAGAAATCCACCTGCCTCAGCCTCTCAAGAGTGCTAGGATTATAGGCATCAGCCATTGTAACCAGCCTGAATGTAGAACTCTTTTATTTATTTTTTTTTTTTTGAGACAGAGTCTCATTTTGTCACCCTCAGTAGAGTGCTTTGGCATCAAACTGTTGGACTCACAGAATTCTCTTGCTTCAGCCTCCTGAGTAGCTGGGACTATAGGCACCTGCCACAATGTCCAGATATTTTTAGAGGCCAGCTCTCCCTGTGGCTCAGGCTGGTCTTGAACCTATGAGCTCAGGCAATCCACCAGACTAGGCCTCGCAGAGTGGTAGGATTACAGGCGTGAGCCACCCTGCCCAGCCCTGAATGTAGAATTCTTTTTTTCTCTCTCTTTTTTTAATTTAAAAAAAAATTTTTTTTTTTTTTAAGAGACAGAGTCTCACTTTATCACCCTTGGTAGAGTGCTATGATATCACAGCTCACAGCAACCTCCAACTCCTGGGTTTAGGCGATTCTCTTGCCTCAGCCTCCCCAGTAGCTGGGACTACAGGTGTCTGCCACAACGCCCAGCTATTTTTTTGTTGTTGTTGTTGCAGTTTGGCCGGGGCTGGGTTTGAACCCACCACCATTGGTATATGGGGCCGACGCCCTGCTCACTGAGCCACAGGCGCCGCCCAGAATTCTTTTTTTTTTTTAAGAGACAGAGTCTCACTTTGTCACCCTTGGTAGAGTGCAGCAACATCACAGCTCACAGCAACCTCCGGCTCTTGGGCTTAGGTGATTCTCTTGCCTCAGCCTCCCAAATGGCTGGGACTACAGGTGCCCACCACAACGCCCAGCTATATTTTTTGTTGCAGTTTGGCTGGAGCCGGGTTTGAACCCACCACCCTCAGTATATGGGGCCAACACCCTACTCACTAAGCCACAGGTGCCGCCCAAATGTAGAATTCTGTTGGTTTTTTTTTTGTAGAGACAGAGTCTCACTTTATCACCCTGAGTAGAGTTCCGTGGTGTCACACAGCTCACAGCAACCTCCAACTCCTGGGCTTAGGCAATTCTCCTGCCTCTGCCTCCCAGGTAGCTGGAACTACAGGCCCCCGCCACAATGGCCGGCTATTTTTTGTTGCAGTTTGGCCAGGGCCAGGTTTGAACCCGCCACCCTCAGTATATGGGGCCGGTGCCCTACTCACTGAGCCACAGGTGCCACCCTCAAATGTAGAATTCTTAACATGTGACAAGTGCTTCATGAATTCTAACTACTAATACATTATTGTTGCTATTATTGTCATTATCATCATTAGGTTGAGCCACATTAAACTGTCATTATTTAACCCTCAGTGACCTACAAAAATGGCAATTTCATGTTGATTAAGATACTGTCACCCCACACACTAAAGCTGCAATCTCTCCTCTGCATTGAGGACCCTGGGCTCTGTACCCTGAGTGCCCCAATTCCAAATCTGGATTTGCCAGCCCCTTCTAGTGACTAATCAAGTTATTGACCAGGCTGGGCATGGTGGCTCATGCCTATAATCCTAGCACTCTGGAAGGCTAAGGCAGGTGGATAGCTTGAACTCATGAGTTTGACACCAGCCTGAGTAAAAGCGAGACCCCGTATCTACTGAAAATAGAAAAACTGAGCCACGAGGCTTGCTTGAGCCCAAAAGTTGAAGGTTGCTGTGAGTTATGACACCATGGTGCTCTACCCAGGGCAACAGCTTAAGAATCTGTCTCCAAAAAAAAAAAAAAAGAAAGAAAGAAAGAAAAAGTTACTGACCAATGCTGAACATCAGTTAATGCAAGATGGGGTAATAGTGCCATCAGCCTAGGACTAAGGCAAAGATTGAACCAGCTGAGACCATAGTGGTGCACAGAATACTAGCTGGATGAATACACAGCCCAGAACCAGCCTCATGGACCTAACCTCATCCTGGGTGACCCACTGGCCCCTAAGCATCCTCCTCTTGTAACGCCAGGAGGCATCCATTTGCCCAAGTTGGAAAGCCAGGTTTCATCCTTGCTCCCCTGGCCCTGTCTGGAATCTCCAGTAGTCCCCACTCCCCATTCTAGCTGCCTCCCCACAGTCAGACATCATGCTCCCTAGCTTGTGAATGTGTCAGCCTCTGCTCTCATCCACTGGATTCCAGTCTTGCCCCTGCCATTCTTCCCAAAGGTGATGTAGATAGGACATCTGACCAGCTCCCGCTCCTGATAGGGCTTTCCAGTAGACTGGTGACTATGACCTAGGAGGCCCTGCAGTTCTAGGTGTGCTGGTCTTTTTCACCACCTGTCATCTCCCCAAACCTCCATCCACTGATTCCTTAAGTGCCATTGCTTTCCTCCACAGCGCAGAGACCTGGCTCAGCTGTTAATTCTACCAGGCTGCTCTACCTCACTCCCAAGGCTGGGTTATCTGCCACTGCTGGTTCCCTGTGCTTCTCCCATTACTCTGGTCACTTGAGCACCTCCCTAATAGATCACAACCTCCATGAAGGCAGCGACGCACCTTCCTTAACCATCATCATACTCTGCCACCCTCACGCTGATCGCGCCTCAACGGATATTTACTGCATGAGGCACATCCATGCGTCCCAACCCTCGCTCTTTCCAGGGCGGACACATATACCTAATACAATACCCTAGCCAAGCCTGGAAGTCTGGCCTGGAAGTACGGCTCTTGCGGCAAGGAGACTGTAGGTGCAAAAGCGAGGGGCCGGCGATAGGGGCCCGGCTCACCTCACCCAGCGCCTGCAGGCTCTTCAGAGCGCCCACCACCGCTTGGTGCTCCACGCCGAGCTCGGCTGCCAGCTCCGCGCTATCTAGGCCGCCATCAGCCGCCTCCAGCCGCCGCAGCAGCTGTTCGGCCACGGGGCCATCCGCCATGGCTATTTCCTTCACGCTCGGCGTGTCCCCTGCCGCAGCCTGAGCAACCGGAACCGGAACCGGAACCCGGCGCTGTGCTGCCATCTTGAGTGTGACCAGCGCGGCGCAGGGCTCAGTAGTTGCCATCTTGAGTGTTGCCCTTGAGCTCAAAGGCTGCAAGGGACTCGCTCCCCACCTCCACCCTGGTTCGCCCTCTGGCGTCTGGTTGACTGAAGAGGTAAAATAGCTGACCTCAAGGTCAGAAGCACAGTTCTGTTTTTTGTTTGTTTGTTTTTGTTTTTTTGCAGTTTTTGTCTGAGGCCGGGTTTGAACCCTCCACCTCCGGTGTATGGGGCCGACGCCCTACTCTCTTGAGCCACAGATGCGGCCCAGCACACTTCTGTTTTGGGACATCTGCCGCTAGCCTCACTTCCAGTGGGCTGTGTGACCTTGGACTTCACCCTCTCTGAGCCTCAGAGCCCTCTGCCTTTCTGAGATTCTCATTTGCTCTGGGAGAGGGCAGTGGCTAGTGGACTTTGAAGATGATCATTTTGCAAGTCAACTGCTTTGATACTTTCTTTTTTTTGAGACAGAGTCTAACTATGTCGCCCTCAGTAAGTGCTGTAGTGTCACAGCTCACAGCAACCTCAAACTCTTGGGCTTAAGTGATTCTCTTGCCTCAGCCTCCCAAGTAGCTGGGACTACTGGCACCCGCCACAACCTTCAGCTATTTTTTTTTTGTTGTAGTTGTTGTTGTTTAGCAGGGCAGGGCCAGTTCAAACCTAACCACGTATATGTGTCCTATGCCCTAACCACTGAGCTACGTGTGCTGAGCCACCTTTGACATTTTCTAAGGGAAGCTGGGGAGAGACCATCCCCATTTATAGAGGGGAGAAGCACTCACCTAGCAATAGTTATAGTCAAGGTGGCAGCTAACCCATATGGACTACTTCCTATTCGCCCAGCCCAGTGCTAAGTACTTCAGGTGTATTATTTCATTTTTCCCCAAAACTTTATGATGTAGATACTGATATTCCCCTCCCCCATTTCACAGGTGAGATAACAGACTCAGAGGGTGATATGACTTGCCTAAGGTTCAGGATTTAGTAAAAATGAGATCATAAATTACAACACTCCAGATCCCACTGTGCTCTGAGAAAATCAATGTCAGGGCAATAACATGTAGTCTAGATTAGTGATGTCCTATATAAATATAATGTGAAACACAAATGTAATTTTTTTTGAGACAAAGTCTCACCTTGTCAGCCTTGGTAGAGTGCTGTGGCATCATAGCTCACAGCAACATCAAACTCTTGGGGTTAAGCGATTCTCTTGTCTCAGCCTCCCAAGTAGCTGGGACTATAGGCGCCCACCACCACACCTGGCTATTTTTTAGAGACGGGGTCTCTCTCTGGCTCAGGCTGGTCTCAAACCTGTGAGGTCAGGCTATCCACCTGCCTTGGCCTTCCAAGTGCTGACATTACAGGCACAAGCCACCTCACCCGGCCCCACAAATGTAATTTTAAATTTCCTGACTAGGTACAGTGACTCACACCTGTAACCGCAGCACTTTGGGAGGCCAAGGTGGATTGCTTGAGGTCAGGAATTCAAGACCAGCCTGAGTAACATAGTGCTGCATGTAAGTGTGGGCACTGTATCATGACGCCCCGCCTCTACCACTCCTTTTGTAGCCTGTGGTCCTAGCTACTCAGGAGGCTGAGCCAGAAGGATCCCTTGAGTTTAAGGTTGTATTGAATTATAATGCACTCTAGTGCAGGCAAGACAACAAGACCCTGTCTAAGTAAAAAAAAAAAATCACAGCCTGAGCAAGAGTGAGACCTCGTCTCTAAAAACTAGTGGGGCATTGTGGCAGGTGCCTATAATCCCAGCTACTTGGGAGGCTGAGGCAAGAGGATTGCTTGAGTCCAGGAGTTTGAGGTTGCTGTGAGCTATGATGCAATGGCACTCTACCCAGGGGGACAAAGTGAGATTCTGTCTCCAAAAGATAATAAAGAAATAAAAATAAATCCCACTTGAAATATTAAAAAATACATTACTAGTGAAGTATTATATGCTTTTTTAAATAATGAAGTCTTCAGAATATGATGTGTATTTTGCACTTACAGCCCATTTCAGTCACATTTCACATGATCAATGGTCACACGTGGCCAGTAGCAACTACATTAGACATCACAGGTAGATTCTAATCCCAGATCTACCATTTATGTCATCCAGTCAAATCCTAGACTTTCTTTGCCTCAGTTTCTTGCCCAGCTGGAGATATGAAGCCAGATCGTTGTGAGAATTAAGTGATAACGGTGCCCCACACTTACATGCAGCACTTGCTGATTCTAAATTGAGCATGGACCAATTTGTTAGGCGGAACACATTTATTCATTTAACATCACAATTATTATTTGAGTCTGCAAAATAGGGTTACTAATATCCCCCAGTCCAGACCCTGCAGTGAGGTCCTGTATTCAGGATGTGTTTCTCAAAGTCCTTTTCATCACCGTTTTTTTTGTTTAATTCCCAGAAGAGTCCTTCCTTCCTATCTTCTGTCATGCAGCAAGTGAAAGAAGTAGTTTTTAAATCTGTTCCCTGTTAGGTACCGCAGGAGAAGCCCGGGTGAGGGTGGTGATGTGATGAAAAAGACAGGCAGTGTATATTCTTGGGCAGGAAGCACCAAGACCAGGTGTTGCACAGGACTGAAGGGAAAGTGGGAGGGTCAGTGGCAGGCCTGGGGTGGTCACCTCGTTGACAGCAACCTCATGTACGGTCTCAAGCTAGGCAACACTGGATAATGCCTGAGAGAAGTGGCAGAACTTAACTTCCCCATGACTCCTCATTTCTCTTTTCTTTCTCACCTTTGTTTTTAACCAAAGACCCTCTCCAAGTAATTTTTTTTTCTTTTTTCATTCCTCCCCTTTCTGAATCGCCACTGCTAGCCAGGACACCCGCTCTCCTCACCCGTCTGTCGGGATTTCTACACTTCTCCATTCACGCCGGTGCTCCTAGGTCCAGTTTGGAAACCCCCAAGCTCTTCTTCCTCCTTTCTATAGCAGGGGTGCAGGGTGCCGGTGTCAGTCACGTGCCTCTGACTTCAGAAGAGGACTCCAGACCCAGGGTCTTCCCCATGTCCTTGGATGTTGTCTTTCTGGCCATCTGTGTCTTCTTTTCCTCCCTAAACGGAACCCCTTACTCTGTCGCCTATAGCCGTTTAATTGCAAAAGCCTGGCCGTTTGTGGGAGACCACAAGGCAGTGACCCTCTTCATTTACCGCTGAGAAGAGAGTAAAGGGGCAGCTCCAATTAGGTTAATAACCCTACCCCCACTTTCGGAACCACCGCCTACAATCCCATCTTTGAGCCTTCTGCGATTCTTGCCCTCTGTCCTGAAACAGCTATGAAAACTTTTTTTTCTTGCAGTTTTTGATCGGGGCTGAGTTTGAACCCAAAGGGGTAGGCGCCCTACTCCTTTGAGCCACAGGCACCGCCCCAGCTATGAAAACTTGAAAAGCATTTCTGACAGGTACCATTTGGCCAGGGTAGCCTCTCCAGGCCGCTCAGGAGCGCCTGTCAATTCTCAGAGGCTAAGGACTTGCCCCAGGTTACACAGCGGAAATCCAACGGGCTGCCAGGGAGCTGGGGAGCGGAAGGACGAGAGAGCTGGCAATGTCCCCATGGCTGCAAGGCTAGAGCACCGGGGTGCAGCCTAAGTCCCAGAGCCCCAGACCCTGACCTCTGTCCCATCCTAGGTGGAGAAAGGAGAGGTGGGGGTTCCCCAAATGCAGGGCAAGAAATGGCTACGTTCCCCCTCCACATAGTGGGACGAAGCTGGGACAGGTTTCCCCGGGCCCCAGGACACACCAGGTCCCGCGGGTTCTTTGAACTGACCTCTAGCGGCGCACGCGGGCGGGGGCGGGGCTGGGTAGAGGTCTGGTCACATGACCCGGCATGAGGGGTTCGCAGCACCTACCCCACTAGAGGGCGTCCCCCACAACGCGTGGTCGGCCCTCATTGGCCAGTAGCGTGGCCAATAGAAATCAGCCATCTGGGAACCCAGCGTTCCGAGGCACAGTCTAACTTGCTGAGCCGAAACAGGTCCAATGGAAAGAAAGGGTTGTAGTCATAGACCAATGATAAGAAGTGAAGGGCGGGCTCAAGGGCTGGGTCAGGTTGGTGTGAGAGGCGGGCGTTTATAAAAGTGCCAGGCGGGCGGCGGCGTCCGTCTGTACTGCAGAGCTGCTGCCGAAGGGTCGTTGTTAAAAGGCCCGTCAGCCGCCGCCCCCTTGGCCCGCCATGCTGCTATCTGTGCCGCTGCTGCTCGGCCTCCTTGGCCTGGCCGCCGCCAAGCCCTCTGTCTATTTCAAAGAACAGTTTCTGGATGGAGGTAACGCCTGATCCCGCCTCGAGGCCTCCCTGACGACGCCCTGATCTGCGTTGTTTGTAATTACCCCTCCGAGGGCCAACACAGTGGCCTCCAGAGACTAGAGCCGCGGGCGATCCTTCTAAGTCCCTGGGGAGCGTGGGGGGGCCCAGCGTTGGGAGTTAGTGTTCGCCCGATGATCTCTTAAGCCACTCGAGGTGTCAAACTAGAGATTGGGGTGGGGAGAGTGGGGGGATTTCCTTTTCTGCCCCCAGCAGCTGTGGCTCTCGGCAGATGTTTGGTGGCGGGAGGTGGGGTACTATTACAACTGAGCTGAGTCAACTCTGAATCCGTAGATGGGTGGACCAACCGCTGGATTGAATCCAAACACAAGTCAGATTTTGGCAAATTTGTCCTCAGTTCCGGCAAGTTCTACGGTGACCAGGAGAAAGATAAAGGTAAGAAGTTGGGATGGGTATTCAGATTCAGGAGGACTTCTTGGCAGAAGCTGTAGTCAGCACCCAAGACTGGATAATCCTCCAGGAGGAGAGCAGGTGGAGAAAGGAGGAAGTCGCCGTATCTATTAGGTCTCAGGGTCCTTGGAGGCCACAGCTCAACAGTGACTTTACTGTCCTCTCATTTCAGGGCTGCAGACTAGCCAGGATGCCCGCTTTTACGCTCTATCGGCCAGATTTGAGCCCTTCAGCAATAAGGGCCAGACGCTAGTGGTGCAGTTCACTGTGAAACACGAGCAGAACATCGACTGTGGGGGCGGTTACGTGAAACTGTTTCCTGATGGTTTGGACCAGACGGACATGCATGGAGACTCAGAATACAACATCATGTTTGGTGAGTTGTGCCTTGATGCTGACCTCTCTGCCCTTTTAGTTGGAGGGAGACTGAGACCCTGTGAGTTCATTGTAACCCAAGAAGGTGATTTCGAAAGCGTAGAAAGCACTTAAATAATCAGTTTTCTCTCTGGAGGAGGACCTAAAGTGATGGGTCACAGTTAGCAGTCTATTACATTATAATTGTGGATCTGTTCTGTTAATTTGTGTGATTATATCTTAAGTATCTTCCAGATTTAGAAATGAGGATTTTGGGTTCTAGAGCACTGATTTTTTTTTTTTTTTTTTTTTTTTTTTTTAAACTTAAGGCTGTATCTGTAGTTCTTTCAGGGCAGAGTCAGGGTCTGAACTTGATCTTTTCAGCCTTGACAGGCCTGAGTTTAAGAACTAAGTCTTCCTTCTTTTTTTTTTTTTTTTTTTTTTTTTGAGACAGAGTCTCTCTTTGTCACCCTTGGTAGAGTGCTGTGGCATCATAGCTCACAGCAACCTCAAGCTTTTGGGCTCAAGCAATCCTTTTGTCTCAGTTTTTCATTTTTAATAGAGACAAGGTCACTCTTGCTCAGGCTGATCTCCCCTGCACCCAGCCTAAGTCTTCCTTTTGTAAAGATGGGGCTTCGAAATGGTGGACAGCCTCTGACTTTTTAACTTGATCTGCTTTCCATCTAGGCCCTGACATCTGTGGCCCTGGCACCAAGAAGGTTCACGTCATTTTCAACTATAAGGGCAAGAATGTGTTGATCAACAAGGACATTCGTTGCAAGGTATGCCTGGGGTGGTTGCAAATGGCTGTTGGGGGAGGCTCCAAGGCCAGCCTAGTGAGGGGTGTCATTCACCTCCTGTCTTCCTCAGGATGATGAGTTTACACACCTGTACACACTGATCCTGAGGCCAGACAATACTTATGAGGTGAAGATTGACAACAGCCAGGTAGAGTCAGGCTCCTTGGAGGACGATTGGGACTTCCTGCCACCCAAGAAGATAAAGGATCCTGATGCTGCAAAGCCAGATGACTGGGATGAGCGGGCCAAGATAGATGACCCTACAGACTCCAAGCCTGAGGTTGGTGCTTGGGCAGGAGCTTTCTTAGAGGGTGTAGAAGGCAGCTGGGCCTCCTTTGACCTCTTTGTGTACCCCCCTAGGACTGGGACAAGCCTGAGCACATTCCTGACCCCGATGCTAAGAAGCCTGAGGACTGGGATGAGGAGATGGATGGAGAGTGGGAACCACCAGTAATTCAGAACCCTGAGTACAAGGTGGGTCTGGGCCTCTCAGCAGGGCTGGGGCTCACAGTGGGGAGTGCACTGACTTCACTCACCCTTGGATTCCTTTTTCCTTTCACAGGGCGAGTGGAAGCCCCGGCAGATCGACAACCCAGATTACAAGGGCACCTGGATCCACCCAGAAATCGACAACCCTGAGTACTCCCCTGATCCCAATATCTATGCCTATGATAGCTTTGGTGTGCTGGGCCTAGATCTTTGGCAGGTGAGACATGGAAGGAAGAGGATTATCCCTAGGGGACTTCAAGTGCTCAGAATTACCCAGGATCAAAGGGATAGAGTAGGATTGAATCCCAGACAGTACTGGCTCAAAAATCATGTTTTTTCTGATTTATTTCCTAATCTGTCTTGGTTGAAGGTTCTATTACCATGTGCCAAGTACTTCTCCTGAATCAAGTTACTTGACTACCCCCAACTACTTAGAAGGTGGTCAGATAACTCAGGTAGAAAGTTAGCTGTGGCTGGGCCCGGTGGCTCACACTTGTAATCCCAGCACTTTGGGAGGCCAAGGCAAGAGGCCAGGAATTTGAGACCAGCCTGTGCAACGTAGTCAGCCTCAACTCTACCAAAAAAAAAAAAAAAAGCTAGGGATGGTGGTGTGCATCTGTGGTCCTAATTACTCAGGAGGACTGCATGAACCCAGGAATTGTAAGCTTGAGTAAGCTATGATCGTGTCACTACACTCCATCCAGCTGAGCAACAGAGAAAGACTCTTGTTTCTTTTATTTATTTATTTGTTTGTTTGTTTGTTTGTTTGTTTTGAGGCAGAATCTCACTATGTTGCCCTTGGTAGAGTGCTGTGACATCACAGCTCACAGCAACCTCAAACTCTTGGGCTTAATTGATTGTCTTGCTTTAGCCTCCAAAGTAGCTGGTACTACAGGCACCCGCCACAACACCCAGCTATTTTTTGGTTTTAGTTCTTACTGTTTGGCAGGCCCAGGTTGGATTCAAACCCGCCAGCTCCTCTGTATGTGGCTAGTGCCCTAGCTGCTGAGCTACAAGTGCCAAACAACAAATTTTTTTTTTTTTCTTTTTTTTAAGACAGTCTCATTTTGCCACCCTCGGTAGAGGGCCATAGCATCACAGCTCACAGCAACTTCAGATTCCTGGGCTTAAGTGATTCTCTTGCCTCAGCCTCCCAAGTAGTTGGGACTATAGGCACCCACCATAATGCCTGGCTATTCTCCTCTTACCCCCCTAACCCCCCGTGGGAGTTGTCGTTTTGGCAGGCCCTGGCTGGATTCGAACCCGTCAGTTCTAGTGTATGTAACTGGCGCCTTAGCTGCTGAGCTACAGGTGCTGAGTGACTCTTGTTTCTTTAAAAAAAAAAAAAAGGCTGGTCGTGGTGGCTCACGCCTGTAATCCTAGCACTGTGGGAGGCTGAAGAGGGAGAATTGCTTGAGCTCAGGAATTCAAGACTCACCTGAGCGACAGTGAGACCCCGATTCATGAAAAAAATGGAAAAACCCGGCCGGGTGCGGCGGCAAGCGCCTGTAATCCCAGCAGCTTCCAGAGGCTGAGGCAGCGGGGTGCCCACAGCCCGAGTCTGAGTTTGCCGTGAGCTACTATGCCCACTGCACTCTGCTCAGGGGCACAGGGTGGGACCCTGTCCCAACAAAAATAAAAGAAAAAAGAAAGAAAGAAAGTTGAGACTGACTTTGTCTTGTTTGAACAGTGTAGTACCTTCTCTGCCTAGGAATTCCTGGCATAAATACAGCAGGTACCTGAATAAAGGAGTTGAATCCCAGATGAAAAAACCGAGGTATAGAGAAGTGAGGTTAGTAGCCCAGGGTCAAATAGGCAAGAAACAGCTAAGCTGGGGTTTGAACCCAGGCAGTGTGGCCACAGGAATGTTAACATCAGGAGTGTTAATGCTCTTTTTGGTAGAGGTAGATGATGGGCAACAGTGTGTAGTAGTTAAAGGAACATGGGTGGAAGCCCTGGAGCCTTGTCCAAAGCATCACCTCTGACACCTCTCTCCATTCATCCCCCCCAGGTCAAGTCTGGCACCATCTTTGACAACTTCCTCATCACCAACGATGAGGCATACGCTGAGGAGTTTGGCAATGAGACATGGGGCGTCACAAAGGTGGGACCTGGTCCTGATTTGGGGGGACTGGGCAGGGCTGATGAGGATGCCAGGTGCTGAGGTGTGTGGTCTCTGTGTAGGCAGCAGAGAAGCAAATGAAGGACAAACAGGATGAAGAGCAGAGGCTCAAGGAGGAGGAGGAGGACAAGAAGCGCAAGGAGGAAGAGGAGGCGGAGGACAAGGAGGATGAAGAGGACAAAGATGAGGATGAAGAAGACGAAGATGACAAGGAAGAAGAGGAGGATGAAGAATCCCCTGGCCAGGCCAAGGATGAGCTGTAGAAGCCGGGCCACCTGGCTCCAGGGCTGGACTGAGGCCTGAGCGCTCCCCGCCGCAGAGCTGGCCACGCCAAATAATGTCTCTATGAGACTCAAGAACTTTTTTTTCCAGGCGGGTTTGGATTTGGGGTGAATTTTTGGTTTTGTCCTCTCCCCCTTTTTTTTAAACTAGCATTTTGTCTTTGATTCTCCTTCACCCCTCACTCCTGGTTCTTTTCTTTTCTGATTGACATCTTTTCCTGCTTCTGTGCCAGTCTTTCACCAGATTCCTTAGCCTCCCCTCCAACCATGGGGTTATGGTGTGGAGAAGAAGCTACAGGCCTGAGATTCCATCTTCTCTCCTTTCTGGAGCTAGGAGAAGGGTGGCACCGCCAGTCCCCCAGCACTGAGAAAGAATTGGGGCTCTTCTCATTTACCCCTCTCTTTATGTTCCCCTGCCCCCAGGACCAGGCCACTGCTGGAGTGGGGGCAGCAGGTTCCAGCTCGGCTCACACCGAGAATGTAAGAACTACAAACAAAATTTCTATTAAATTAAATTTTGTGTCTCCCTCCTGTGTCTCCTTCTGGGGGAGGACAGATATATAGGGAACCTGGTGGTTCGGGTGGCTCCTGAATAAGGCTCATTTTCCAGCTATTGCTAAAATGTTGGCTAAGTGTTCCACAAGATTACAAGGGCCCCCAAACCAATGAGTGAATGACTGTTGCTGCCATAAAAAACTCCATGTGTTAACTCACTGAGTTAATGCCTAACTGGTGAGTTTTGGGTCTGGTAGCAGTCTAAATGAGAAGACTAAGGTCTTGAACTTAGTGAGGGGGTTCAGGGGCAGGGATTTGGGTTTTGGGATGTTATTTTGTTTTTTTGAGACAGTCTTACTTTGTCCTCCTGGCTTCTTTTTTTTAATTTTGAGACAGAATCTTAATCTATCATCGTGAATAGAATGCCCTGGTGTTATTATAGCTCACAGTAACCTCAAACTCTTGGGCTCAAGAGATCCCCTTGTGTCAGCCTCCCAAATAGGTAGGACTACAGGCATCTGCCATGATGCCCAGTTAATTTTTCTGTTTTTCTTTTTTTTTTTTTTTTGAGACAGTCTCACTTTGTCACCCTCAGTAGAGTGCTATGGCATCATAGCTCACAGCAACATCAAACTCTTGGACTTAAGTGATTGTCTTGTCTTGGCCTCCCAAGTAGTTGGGACTACAGGCACCTGCCACAATACTTTTTTTTTTTTTTTTTTTAAGAGAGGAGGTCTCACTCTGGTTGAGGGCAGTTTTGAACTCATGAACTCAGACAGTTCACCTGCTTCGGCCTCCCAGAGTGCTAGGATTATAGATGTGAGCCACCGTGCTCGGCCTAGTTTTTCTGTTTTCTTTTTTTGAGACAGAGCCTTGCTTCGTAGCCCTCGGTAGAGTGCACAGCAACCTCAAACACTTGAGCTTAAGCAATTCTCTTACATCAGCCTCCCAAGTAGCTGGGATGACAGGTGCCCACCACAACACCTGGCAATTTTTAAAGATGATGTTCACGGTGCCTGGCCCTAGTTTTTCTGTTTTAGTAGAGATGGTCGTGCACTTGCTGAAGTTTGTTTCTTTTTTTATTTTTTTTTTAATATTTTATTTTATTTTATTATTTTTTTGTTGTTGCAGTTTGGCTGAGGCCAGGTTCAAATCCGCCGCCCTTGGAATATGGGGCTGGCACCCTACTCACTGAATCACAGGTGCCACCCTTGCTGAGGTTGGTTTCAAACTCCTAAATTCAAGCAATACACCTGTTTCGGCCTCCCAGAGTGCTAGGATTACAGGCATGAGCCGACATGCTTGGCCTATTTTTCTTTTTCTTTCTTTCTTTCTTTCTTTTTTTTTTTTTGAGAGACAGTCTCACTGTCACTCTGATCATAGCTCACAGCACCTCAGATTCTTGGGCTCAAGTGATCCTTACGCCTCAGCTTCCCGAGTAGCTGGGACTACAAGCACCCGCCACAACTCCTGGCTAAATTTTCTTTTTGTTTTTTTTTTTTTTTTTTTAAGAAACAGAGCCTCAAGCTGTTGCCCAGGGTAGAGTATTGTGGCATCACAGCTTACAGCAACCTCAAACTCTTGGGCTTAAGTGATTCTCTTGCCTCAGCCTCCCAAGTACCTGGGACTATAGGTGCTTGCCACAATGCCTGGCTATTGGCTGATTTTTTTTTGTTGCAGTTGTTTTAGGTGGCTTGGACCAGTTTTGAACCCGCCAGCCTCCGTCTGGCCAGTGCCCTACTCACTGAGCTAAGGGTGCTGCCCTAATTTTTCTGTTTTTAGTAGAGATGAGGGTCTCACTCTTCCTCAGGTTGGTCTGGAGCTCCTGAGATCAAGGGATCCTCCTGCCCTGGCCTTCCAGAATGCTAGGATTAAAAGGCATGAGCCATCTCACCTAGCCATCACCATAGATCCATATATAGCTCTTATACATTAAGTAGTAATACTAGCTGGGCATAGTGGCTCAGACTTGCAGTCTTAACACTCTGGGAGGTTGGGAGGATCACTTTCAGGCCAGGAGATCAAGACAAGCTTCTGCAACATAGTAACACCCTGTCTTTACCAAAAAATTAAAATTTTGGTAGTGCACATCTGTAGTGCCAGCTACTTGATAGGCCTAGTCAGGAGGATCACCCTACCACATTCCAGCCTAAGTGCAAGACTACATAGGGTAATTGCACATTTTCTTTTCTTTCTTTTTTTTTTTTTTTTTTTTGAGACAGAGTCTTAAGCTGTCGCCCTGGGTAGAGTGCTGTGGCGTCACTGCTTACAGCAACCTCAAACTCCTGGGTTTAAGCGATCCTCTTGCCTCAGCCTCCCAAGTAGCCACAACGTCTGGCTATTTTTGGTTGGAATTGTCACATTGTTGTTTGGCAGGCCGGGGCTGGATTTGAACCCACCAGCTCTGGTGTATGTGGGTGGTGCCTTAGCTGCTTGAGACACAGGTGCTGAGCCCGTAATTGCACATTTTCAAAAGATTTTTATACCAGCCACTGGTGTTCAAAGCTATTAATTATTTTTCTAATCCAGAAGATATGGCCAGGCATAGTAGGTCACGCCTGTAATCCTAGCACTCTGGGAGGCCGAAGTGGGTGGACTGCTTGAGCTCACAAGTTTGAGACTAGCCTGAGCAAAAAGTAAGACCCGTCTATACTAAAAATAGGAAAATTGAGGCAAGAGGATTGTTTCAGCCGGCATTGGAGGTTGCTGTGAGCTATGATGCTGTGATGCCATGGCACTCAATCCAGGGCAACAGCTTGAGTTTCTGTTTCAAAAAAAAACCATAGGTTCAGTGGTAGTAAATAGTTTGCCCAGGGACCCATGGTCTTCAAGCCCAATTTGGGAAAGAGGTGGACCCAAAGGAGAGCAGAGTTTGAGGGCCTAGACTTCTGAGACTGGCCTAGGCCACCCCTGCTGGGGTGCCTAAGGCAGCCACTTAGGTGAGCAGGAGGATGGGAGGAGTCCTCTGTCTCTTGTTGCAGGAGAAAGTTAAGTTCTCAGTTAGCCCTGGCTAACTCTGGAAGCTTGGGCATGCTGTGGAGGAAGAAGCAGGAGTTGCAGTTGGGTAATGTGTGAGGTGTCAGGTGATGTGTATATTGAAAACAGGTCTGGAGGAGGGTAGAGGTCAGTTCAGCACATGGGAATGTTGCTCCAGACCTTGTGGCCTCTGCAACCAACCACTCATGCATGACCTCCACACTCCAGTTCCTAATAGGGAAATCAAATCTAGCGCCATCTCCATCTAGTCCCCTAAATCATCTGACCCTTTTGGCTAACCAGCCCTCCTCCCAACTCACTCTACTTTTTTCATGCTGACTTCGTTTGTGCTGCTGTTCCTCTTGGTTGCTGTGGCCCAGCCCAAGCCCTCTAGGAAACCTCTAGGATTGGTGAATCTAGTGACTGTTCACGAGAATTATGTATTCAACATAAGACCTTGAAAGTTAACATTTTCATCAAATACTTTTGGGATGGGACTGGGCATAGTAGGGTTAACAAAACAGTGGGACTTTTGAGAATTGGATAGGTGTTAATTTTGTCTACATTTTTCAAAGTT
>CAUYPK010024475.1:0-11347 GCA_963574355.1 Loris lydekkerianus
AAGTCATGGAAAAAGCCCAAGTGCCCATCAATCCACGAATGTATTAATAAATTGTGGTATATGTACACCATGGAATATTATGCAGCCTTAAAGAAAGATGGAGACTTTACCTCTTTCATGTTTACATGGATGGAGCTGGAACACATTCTTCTTAGCAAAGTATCTCAAGAACGGAAGAAAAAGTATCCATCCAATGAACTCAGCTCTACTATGAAACTAATTTATGGCTTTCACATGTTTTGGAATTTTAAAGCCAACAAAGATTATTCCTTTGGAGCTGAGACCACATCATCTATCCCCACTGCCCTGGGGCGCCCACCAGCAGGCAGCAGCTGACTCTGTTTGCTTGATTGATGGCCTGGTAGCACCAGTGCTGGGGCACTGGGGGTAATTAGCTGATCCTGATGGCTTTCTGAGCTGGAGGCTGTTGCTTTTCATGATTAGGATAGTGGGAGGCACTGCCTCTCCTAGAAGGTGCAGGTGGTGGGGCTGCGGGAAGTGGCAGGGCCAGGCGCCTGGTGAGAGCCGAGATGCTTACAGTTCTTTGGCTCCTGGGCTCCAACAGGCGCCTCAAAACCAACAGATTTGGCAACTCTGAGCACGGACCTGAGGGACAGGTGAGCCCCAGAGTTTCCGGACTTGGAAAGTCTTCATCCAGAGAGAAAAAAAATCATACTTTCTCTTCTTTTCCTTTTTTATTTTTTTAATGCAAAATAACTTGACACAAGTCCAAGCAGTTAAAAAGATACTAAAAGAAACCCAATTCAGAATGGTTTTTAGTAGGCTGAAAACAGATGTGGCAAACCATTTCAGAATATTCTGGGAGATGAGATGGGGAGGATGGGATTGGAAATGGTTCATCCAGGTGCCTGCGCGGGTGGGCGCACTGCCCCGTTTCCTTCCTCCTAATCCCAGCATGGAGGGCGGGAGAGGCATCCAGGGGGAGCGGATTTAGCACTGTGCCCACTGCGGGGAGCCGACCAGGACCCGGGGCTCCTGTGACTGCTCCCTGGCCGAGGGCGGCACCTGTTGGGCCTGAGTGCGCTGAAGTCAGAGCCACCGCCCGCCGCGCGGGGGCGCCCGAGGCATCAGGCCCGCACGGTTAGGACGGGACCCTAGGGGACTGGCCCTAGGGAGCTGGGAGTGCCTCTCTCAATACCCAAAAAGAAACTGAGCCTTTACTGCCTGCAAGGGGCCTCTGTTTTCCCTGATCTCAGGGGGTTAAAGCACCCCATACTCACGGTGCAAATTCAAGGGTGGTGAGAGTGAAGGAGTCTCAAACAGAACAGTGACCACACAAAGCACCCATGTCCATTGCATCCTATAGTTAATAAATTCACTTCCATGAAGATACATTTGGGTAAGGTGTTTTTACCACGTAAGACAAACGTGGTATAACATAAGGCTGCAGGTGTGTGTTTGTGTTTTTTTTCAATTTTCAGAGAAGTATTTGAAGTCTTATGTGTATTCATTCTGTTGAGAATTATTCTTAAAAGGTACATATATGCTGTATATTGTAGTTTCATATCTATCCACTACCATCTGTGCACATAATTGAAGTCACTAAAAAGTAAAAGCAAGTCACCCCAATATAGAGGTGAATACAGTATTTCCTATGTATGCAGCTTTGCCGATCAGCATTGTGAAAGTATAATGCTAGACATTCTATGAATGAATATGGTCACTGTCCAGTTAGACATCTCCACAAATACACAGGCTCTGCTCAGACTGACTTCACGTCATGGAAAGGAGAAATGATAGGTCTGTCTTACTCTGGGATATTTGAGATGCCATACAGGTGTCCATGATGTAAATTTCTGAGTTATTATCGATAAGCCCTTTATAAAGTCACAGATAATGTTCCCATGACAAAAAAAAAAAGATTCCCAAAGGCGTCTAAAAACTTCATGAGGGCGGAACCTGTTGTCTCCTGCTCCACTGAATCTCCAATTCCTAGCATGTGTGGTTTACATCTTGCCAAATAAAGATAATGAGGCTTGCCTAGAATTGTACTGAATGGACTACCAGAAAGTTTCCTGAAGCAGCAGCTGAAATAATGACCAGCCGCACACCACGCTGGACACATTACTGTACTGCAGGGCCGGCATTCTGGAGCAAGTCTTCTCTACTCATATTTTTGTAAACTTTACTAGTCTGGGATTTTCCTTCTCCACTGATCCTTTGACTTTCTCCTTGAAATTCAGTTTTCTATGAACTTATTGGACATTCAGCGTGTACAGGGCACAATGACCAGGTGTTTTGGGGGCAGCATAAGAGTTCACATCTACACAGGAGACTGAGGAGGGCTGCCGCATTTCAGATTGTACTTTGAAGAATGGAAAAAAAAATTCAACTAGGAAGAAATGGGTGGGAGAAGAACATTCTAAACAGGAAGAGTGGTGTGAGTAGGAGTTTGGATCGTTGGGTATGTTTGGGGATTAGGGCTAACACCTGTCCTGGACATAAAATCTATGTGGGTAGAAAAGAGAGCAGTGAAAAATAAGGCTGGAAATGCTTGCTGTGGCCATATAAAATAAAAAGGTCCTCACATGTCAGGCCAAAGAGTTTCTGTTTTATTTCACAGACAGTAGTTGGAAATAGAAGATGCTTAAGCAAAGCAAGTCAGTGGCCGTGGGATTACCCTATGGAAAGGTTTTTCCAGTATTGGGGTGTATAGACAACCCTTCAGAAAGACACAGGGGCCTGAACTAGGATGTGGCGGAGGGAAGGAAAAATTAGCAAACATATTTGAGAGCTATTTCAAAGACATTCTTAGATTTGGCAACTGGTTGTGTTTCTGAGCCTGGGTGATTGAGAAGATCGCTGTAGGAAACCATAGCATTAACATAGGATGTCAGGAAGAGTGGATGTGGGACAGACAGTTGTCTTCTGGACATCGTGCCTTTGAGGTGCCGGTAGTGCCTCCAAGGTAATGCCCCATGAAAAGAAGTTAGAAATCAAATCCAGGCTGCATGTGGTGGCCCATGCCTGTAGTCCCAGCACTTTGGGCAATTGAGGCAGGAGGATGGCTTGAGGATAGGAGACCAGCCTAGACAACGCAGCATTTCTACAAAACAATTTAAAAAATAGCAGGGCGTGGTGTCACAGACCTGTAGTCCCAGCTGCTCAGGAGGCTGAGGCAGGCAGATCTCTTGAGCCCAAGAGTACAAGGCTATAGTGAGCTTTGATCACGCTGCTATACTCCAGCCTGGGTGACAGAGTGAGACCCTGTCTCTAAAAACAAGAAAAAAGCAAATTCAACACAAGGAGAAGTATGGCTAGAGTTATAGAATAGGAATTCATCAATGGAGGGGCAGGGACAAGAGTGGATAAAATGACCAGGAATTCCAGAGAAGCAGAAGAGTCTTAAGAACAGAGGCTAGAAATGTCCCCATGAGCTTGTCCTGCCTGTCGTCCTGCTCACTCCTCATCCCAAGCTTTCACGGATGTCTGGATGAACCACTTGATTTAAAAAAAAAAAAATTGCAAGAAGGAGCCAAGTGTAACGAATTTCTTCTATCTGAAAAAATCCCTAGGTTAGAGGCTTCAGATAATATGGAAAATAGTGTTCATATGTTAAGAAATTTTAATGAATTTACTTACATTAAAATGAATCTGTGATTCTAACTGGGGAAAATCACAAAGCTACTTCTTTCATTCAGAAAAAATAATCTTTAATGTTTATTCTGATTTTTCTGCTCATCCCTCCAAAAGTTTCCATTTCTGAAACTAGAAGGAAGTTCAGAAAGGACTAAAATTCAGGGGAACCAAAATGTTGCAAAATTCCTCTCATAGTTTATTTTTCTAGGCCATCCCCTGAGATACACAGGAAATGAGTGGTTACTGTGCCTGGGATATTTGTAGCATAAATGTAATTTGTTAACTTTAGATCATTTTCTTAGACTTCACCTTCACTCAAATTTTGTGTTGTTCTGAGAAACCTAGGTCATCTAAAAAAGAAAGAAAAAGAAGAAAAGGAGAAAAAAAGACCTTGCTCTTGTGTTTACCATTACCTTTGTTTTTATTTTTGTATGCGAATTGTATCCTATAAATCGTAGTGCAACCCATTACTAGAGGAACTAAAAAAAAACCTAACTCTAAACCCACAGTTTCCTTTCTGTTTTCTAAAGGTCAAATGCTGCAAATACTGGCCAGATGACACAGAGATATATAAAGACATTAAAGTTACCCTAATAGAAACTGAACTCCTGGCAGAATATGTGATAAGAACATTTGCTGTTGAAAAGGTAAGTTTTCATACTAATCTTAAAAGCTATGGTCAGACGTCAGTGGTACCAGCCTCATTAACTGATCTGGGAAAATGTCTACATGGTCATACCTGAGTGCAGGGAGGCTCTCTCTGTTGGTTTCTCAAGATTGCATCTTGCCCTCTGATTCTGTAATAGCTTAGCTCCATCTTTGAAATAAATCATTCCCATTTCATAAGAATCTGTATTTTGCAACTGAACCAAAATATCTATTTGTTTTTCTTTTTCTTGTTAACCTGATCAATATTGTCCCCCCCCCCCCTTTGTTCACAGAACAAAGTTGATTAAATGTTGATTAGCACCCTTCCAGTTAGGCAAATTTACTTCCTAGTCTGTGACCCTGTGGGTCCCCTCGAGTTAGTATCAGTGTTGAGACACAGGTCCTAACTCCTCCTGGAATCCCTCACTTTCTTGGGACTTTCCAGACCTCCAGTCCATTATGGACTGACGGGTTTTCCAGGGAGAAGCAAACCCCCTGGACTCCCAGGTAACGACATCCATTAGGCAAGACACATTCTTGCATGAATGCAGGGTGTTCATTCATGCTCACCCCCATGCTGGCGTCAGCCTTCTGTAGTTGCTGGTGTCGAGTCCGTGAATGCTGTGCTTCGGTTCTACTCTGCCTCATTCCATGTGCGCGGATGGGGCTGCTGCTTTGGAAAGCACTGTAGGGCATAACAGGGAATTTCCTTATTCCCCCTCTTTCTGCTGACATAGGGAGGGTCCGGAGGTGAAGCAAACTGCAGTCCATCCAGAGAAGTATCACAGGTAGGCTGTGGGGAAAGTGGAGGTGATAATGGCTGACTTTCCTGTCACAAGCTGATTCTCAATAACGGGGCCTTGCACAGCTGCATTGGACTTAGTAATTTTGCCGTGACTTTGTTCTGCTTACACTCATTTAATAGTAGCAGATCCCAAGGCCAGGTTCATACCTATAATCCCAGCACTTTGGGAGGCCAAGACGAGAGGATTGCTTGACATCAGGGGTTCGAGACCATTCTAGGAAACATAGCAAGATCTAGTTTCTACAAACAAAAAAATTAGCCAGGCGTGGTGGTACATGCCTATAGTCCCAGCTGCTTGGGAGGCTCAGGCAGGAGGATCACTTGAGCTCAGGAGTTCAAGGCTACAGTGCTCTGTGGTGACGCCACTGCACTCCAGCCTGGGCAACAGGGTGAGACCTTGTTTCTAAAAAAAAAAAAAAAAAAAGAACGAGTAGTAACATCTCCCCATGGAAGATATGGGTTATTAGCAAACTACTGGAAACATGGCTCCGGCCTTCGTTTCTGTCCTTTCTGCCTCTATGTGCATTTTTCAGATTAACAAGACCAGTTTTAGGAAGTCAAAGAACCCGCAGCATCTGCTCATTGGTCAATTTACCCTGAAATTTTAAACTACCTTTCCTTGTTTGCAGATCTAAATTTGTCATGGAATCATAAGTCTGAAAAAGCTTTAGTTTAGTTTATTATGTTTCTCGTACTATTTAGCATTTTTTTTCTTAGCCTGTCTTTTTTAATAAGCAGGCAGGAAGCTTGGAGACTTCAAAGAATGTGGAGTTCGAGTTGACTCAGTTCTTCAAGTTCTGAACCTTGCACTTTGATGTCGATTTTTTCCTTCTTAGGCAGGATTGGGGGGAAAAAAAAAAAAACAAGTGGAAGATTTTTGTACAGCTCTTGGCAAGAGCACTCATGAATAGCTGCATTAAAGCAGACAGTGATAAAAGACCTGCGATACTTTTTTTCTGTAGGAAAAAATATTCATCCAAAAGCCATCACTTAAACATGGAGTTCTTTGAACAATAGTCAGCTCTCTAATAAGCTGAAAATGCATCTCCGTTGCTAGAGGAAGGGTTTGTTTGTTTCTTTGCTCTTTTTTTAACCTCTTACTGTACCTCATGCATTCCCAGCTGCACAGAAATGTTTCTAATGTACCCAGTTATTTTAGTCATCAGACAACCAGTGGAGAGGTGGCGGAGGGAGGAAGGAGGAGGAGAGCTTGTTAATGCACTTGGGGAAATCAAAATGACATGTTAATGGTTTTCTAACCGGGCAACTGGAATCTTTAAGGAAAACAAATCATTAGTCCTTTCATAGAACATTTATTGTTGGCTTTAAACTTTCTCATTAGAAAGGAAAGAAAAAAAAAAATGATTAGGCATGTACTTTGAGATTCCTGCAATTCCGATTCTATTTTGAGAACATGTTGCATCGAGGGACCTAAAGGTGAAAAATGGATTTGGGGTCCACTCTGCAAAGCAAGCAGCTGGAGTGCAGTTTGAAAATGATGAATTCCTGCTTTGCTTTGGATTGTTGTTGTCTTTCCTTTCTTCCTGGTATCTGATCACTCAAAGCTAAACAGGTTTTACATAACGTAAGTGCCCATTGTGTCAGGAGAAAGCTCAGAAGTCTTATGGGAAATGTAGCCCTGAGTATCCTGGGCAGAAACGAAGCTGACAATGGCCACCGAAACTGCTCTACCTAGGAGCTGCCTAGGACTCAGAGAGGGGATAGGAAGGTGATCTTCCTGTCCCAAAGACAGAACATGTCCTTAGTGACAGTCATCTCACAAATATTTATTAAGCACCCACTTTGGAATCTTTAAAGAAAATAAATCATTAGTATTTCTATAGAAAGTTTCTTACAGGTTTATTGTATGACTTGAGGTCTTCCTTCCCATTATGGTAGATACCACTTTTTTAGATGGTATTAATGATTATTATAAATAAAGATGTAATGATTATCCACTGGGAAGTATTGGGCTAGGATCACTGGTCACTTCTATGATGTTCTTCCCCAAACGTGGGTCAAATTACAAAGCTGCAGAAGGAGAAGCCATGTGTCAGCAAACAAGAATGAAAATTGGAGCAGAAGAAATTTCCTTTCCTAATCTCGTCCATAGGGAACATATTTGAGGTGGAGGTCTCTTAGGAAAATATTTTCTGCAGTCTAGAAACTGTCACTTGCCTTGCTCAGAAAATGGTTCTTGGAGAGATCAGGTGGAAGTTCAGCGTTTGGAGTTGAAATATAGCTAAGCTAAAAAGAGAAGTTGTTCCCCCACCCCCCAAAAACCCCCCTAGTACATGACAGAAAGAAATGCCCCTTTGGAATAAATAAATATTTATTGCTGGTTGGTTTTCCCAGTTTAAAAGATGCATCCCAGCAGAGTGAACCCACCCCTGCCCAAGTCATCACACCCATGAGAGCACTCTAGGGGCTTGGAGGGGGACACAGGCTCTACTTTCTGTCTTTCTGACAGAGACTTCAGGACTAGCCAAATGTTACCATGGTTTCAATGATAGGAAGTGTCGGCTCCTAACCACCTAATAACATTATCCTGGGATCACAGAAGACCCTATTTAGCAGATGACAGTGTTGATCTGCATTTGCAAATCCCTGACTGCTTAATTCCTTAATGCTTCAACTCTGCTAAAGAATAGCATTTTCAAAGGGAAGTAAAGCTCAGCCTCTGTGGGTTATTAAACTAAGGCATATTAACACGTTGATGGCAAATGAGTCTTATCTTTAAACCTGTAATTGTTTGCGTCTTCTGGTCTTTCAAAACACATAAAAATTCCGATTTCTTCTTTACTCACTAAATATGTGTGAACAGTGATGGTGAATGTGATAAGGTTAATGAATGTTTACTTTTAACACCCAAACCCATAATGTAATGCAGAGATGGTATTCAGACAACAGTCATGGAATAAGAATCACATCTGATCTCAGGTTTCCATACAGCCTTTATTCTGGAAGTAATTTTTGTTTTCAAAACACTCCTGTGCTTTGAAACACAGTCTTAATACATGGGGTAATAGTTAGAAAACAAAATTTGATAATAGTTAGAAAACAAAATTAACTATTTGCAAAAAAGAGTAAATGAACAACAAAAACAATCATAAAATCTCTTTGGTAATGCCTGCCTTCTAGTTGGGGGGCGGGCAGCCTCCCTCCCCAATTTACTGACATAACCTAGAATTCCGGCAGAAAAGCTTCTCGATTCTAATGGTTCCTACTGGTTTACGTGCCTGTTCCCCACGGTAGACAGTGCCCACAGCAGACTGCCAGCCACACATTTCTGTAGCCCTTGAACCTCTCTCAAGGCCTAGGGTCACTCAGGTTGCTCTTGAGGGGATGAATGGATTTAATGTTTATCCACATTAAAAAGTGAAAGTAGGGGAAGGGAAGAGCAGAGAGAGGGAAGGAGGGAGGGGCGTGGGGCCTTTTGGGGGCAAGACACGATTGTAAGAGGGACTTTACCAAATAAATGCAATCAGTGTAACTTGGTTTCTTGTACCCTTAATGAATCTCCAACAATAAAAAAAAAAAAAAGAAAGAAAAGAAAAAGAAAAAAAAAAAAAAGGGAAAGTAACAGGGCTGCACAAAGGAGTAGGGCACCAGCTCCATATACCTGAG
Organism: Loris lydekkerianus; assembly: GCA_963574355.1. Lineage (NCBI taxonomy): Eukaryota > Metazoa > Chordata > Mammalia > Primates > Lorisidae > Loris > Loris lydekkerianus. The sequence goes on from CAUYPK010024475.1 coordinate 8,681, forward strand.
GTGGTGTGTTGAAACCCAGCCCTGGCCACAAACTGCAACAAAAAAAGAAAAAAAAAAAAAAAAAGTGAAAGGAGCTGTGAATGCAAATGAGTTCTCTGCCATATCCAATTGGAAAGTGTCCCTCATTTGTTCTTGCTGCAGGTGCTACCTGAGCAGGCACAGTGGCTGGTGCGGAGACACACCAGGGTGTGAGGAGCCAGAAGGGTCTTGGGTTGCAGTAGCTGAACCCTTAATGCCCTCAGGTCCCTGTTCTGTGCCTTTCTGTATGGACTTTCACCTTATCAGCACACCCCATGATCTACACAGCACAAACTTTTAGCAGAGTCTATTTTTTAGAAAGGAGTTTCGAAGAATCCAGCAGATCCATCCATTTGCTGGAATCACCCATGTCAATTAGCATTTTCCCCAAGTAGCACCACCACCCCGACACACACACACCCACAAACCTCCTCCTCCGTTTTCCCTTACAAAGTGTGGGGGGGTCTATGCCCTTTCCCCCAACAACCACTCCCCGGGGTACTTTCTACCCCCCCGGCTGCCGTAGCTTATAATTTGTTTCCCCTTGTTCTCCCTGTGTGCGGCTGACCACCCAACGCAGAGAGGTGTTCATGAAATCCGAGAGATCAGACAGTTTCACTTCACTGGCTGGCCGGATCATGGGGTCCCTTACCATGCCACTGGCCTGCTGGGATTTGTCCGGCAGGTCAAATCCAAGAGCCCGCCCAATGCAGGCCCGTTGGTGGTGCACTGCAGGTAAGCAGAGCTGCCCATCTCGGAGGGAACGCCGTGGGTGTTGGGTGCGGGGGTCTCCTCTGGGGCTGGCAAACATGTTTTAGAACTTGACGTGGGCTGGTTGCACAACATCGTGAACGCACTAAATGCCACTGAATTGCATCTTTCAAGGGGGGTTATTTTATATTATGTGAATTTCACCTTCATAAAAACTTTTAAAAGCAGCAGTGGCGGCACAGTGCTTCTTTTTCCTCTGCTGACAGACCCCTCTTTTCATTCAGTGCTGGTGCCGGGAGGACTGGCTGCTTCATCGTCATCGACATCATGCTGGACATGGCTGAGAGGGAAGGGGTGGTAGACATCTACAACTGCGTCCGGGAGCTGCGGTCCCGGAGGGTGAACATGGTGCAGACGGAGGTACGGCCGCTCCCCAGCCCCTGGGCCGCGGTCTCTGCATCTCTCCTGCAGCCCCACCTCCCACAGCCACGGGCAAAAGAAACTGCAGTTATCTCTGCAAGGGCACACCTGGCAGCCCTGCTCCCTGCTTCCTTCCCTTCTTCCTCCCTTCCCCGTACCTTCCTTACACTTCTCCCTTCCTTTCTACTTCTAGTCCCCCTTCTCTCTCGCCTTTCATCAAATAGGAAAAGCCAAGAGTTTTCCAGGTTACAGAATCTATAGCCAAGGGCCTAAATTTGCACATTTTTCTGTGTCACTGGACCAAGAAGAGTCCTGTGCGGAGTGTCAGGGTTCCGGTCCCATTTCCTTGTATTGTGTCTCTTAAACTCACTGGGAACCGGAGCAAGGCCACTCCCGAGAACAGCGGCCCTGGCCCGGCAGCTTAGCGTTACCGCTGCACGGTCTGTTCTCCTCAGGGGTGCTGCAAAGAACAGGAGCTTCCTGTCCCTGAAAATTCTGCCCAGGGCCTCGGCATCCTGGGGATTCGCTCAGTTTGCACAAGTGTACTCTATAATGACTGGTTAGTCCATAAATTGAAATTCAAGGTATATCAGGAATTTAACTTTTTGAGAAAAAGTATTACATCTTGCTCTTAGTACGTTCATATTTTTACTAATACTGATTGTTTAAGTAGGCGTTACACCCACTCCCTAGAAAATGATTCATGAAGTAGAATGAAGAATAATAAGAACTCTTTACATTTAAATTGTGCATTAAAGTTTACAAAAGTCTCTGGAAACTCTAATCTCCCAATTTTTTAGGTATCACAAAAATATCAGAAACTGTAAATGCTGCTTTCATGGTCTCTTCTCCTTAGTATGGGATACTGTGTTTTAAAGATAATAATAATTTATTTTTTAATGTACTTTACACTGATCAAATGTTACCACATGGATCTTCTCACACGATCTTGTTTTTTGAGGTGTTGGTTAGTAGGGCTGGGGTGTTTTTGAGAATTAAGAGTCCTAGTTATATAGAGAAATTAAATTAACAGTAATAAGAGACTTTTTTAACATCTCATATAATTAAGGATCAATAATAAAGTAAAACTCTACTAATTAATTGTAGGGGAAATCAGGCCAGAATTAGAGGCTCCATGTTTTTTACCTCTAGACTTACTCTACGTACGTACAGTTCACCTGTGGACTTACTGAGCGTGTGTGCATGCAGTTCACCTGTGGACTTACTGTGCATACGTACAGTTCACCTGTGGACTTACTGTGCGTACATACAGTTCACCTGTGGACTTACTGTGCGTACGTACAGTTCACCTGTGGACTTACTGTACGTGTGTACATGCAGTTCACCTGTGGACTTACTGTGCGTACGCGCAGTTCACCTGTGGACTTACAGTGCGTACGCGCAGTTCACCTGTGGACTTACCGTGCGTACGCGCAGTTCACCTGTGGACTTACCGTGCGTACGCGCAGTTCACCTGTGGACTTACCGTGCGTACGCGCAGTTCACCTGTGGACTTAC
>CAUYPK010024477.1:0-16823 GCA_963574355.1 Loris lydekkerianus
TTTTATTTTTGAAATTTACCAGTGGCTGCTGCATTTTCCACCTCAGCTTATACTCGAGTCACTAAGTTTTCCCAGTTTTTAGGGTAAAATTAAGGGGGTCGGCTTATACTCGGGTCAGCTTATACTCGAGTATATACGGTATATAATGTATTATCCTAACAAAGGCACTTGTGAGAGTGAAAGTGTATATTAAAAATAATTAACAAACACGAATTGGTCCTCAGCAGACATAATCTAGGACTCTCCCAGGAAAAGCAGAACATCATAGAAGACATCATGGAAGAAATAACATCTATACCAAGAGAATAATGGAAGAATGAAAGTTGAGACAAAGGTGAGCAGAAAGGAAGTGAACATCAGGAAACAAGAAGAAAGAATGTAAGGAGCAAAAACCAATAAGCTGGAGAAACAGTGGCATGTTTAGGAAACTGCAAGAGGTTTCATGTGGCTGAAGTAATCAAGGCCACGGGACCAGGTGAGGAGCAAGTTAAGCAGGATTTAGAGGAGAACGGGATCTTTAAGGAGTTTGGACTTGGTCTGTAGCAGGTGTGGGCCATTAATAGTTCCAATCATGGAAGTGGCATCATTTGACTCACATTTGCTTTCAAAGATGGCTCAGAGATTAGATCAAGACAGCAGTCTCCTTCAATTCCTTTCTTTCCCTACCACGTACCACTGTTCCCCCAGAAATAAAGGATATTATCTTAAAGATCAAATAAGTAACAGCTTAAAGAAACAATTAGAAACTACATCTAAAGAAAGAAATGAAATATTTGCATAACAATAGAAATCAAACAGGCTCAGATAGACAGTCTACAATCTGATGTTCAAATAAGAGAGAACAGTTGAGATAAGAGAAGAACCCAGGATGTCCCAAATTTAGGTGGAAGAAATACAAGGCAGCTATCACTGTAGGGCAGCTAAGAAAGTCACTCTACCCCTGAGTGCCTCACCCTCAACATCTTGAGAGACAAAGAACTCAACTTCAAACGATTCTTACCAAATCCCTATGCCCAGTGTGCATGCCTCAAATAATCCTCCCCTGGAGTGTAGACAGGATCTGTGATATGAGGTACCACTCTTGTGATTAGGCTATATTTTATGGTAAAGGTGAAGGAATTTTACACAGATAAAATTAAGGTGCCTAATCAGTTGGCTTTGAGTTCATTGGCCCTCAGCCAACAACTAGCAAGAACACGGGGCCCTCAGTCATACTGCTATGAGAAAATGAGTTCTTCTAATAATATGAGAGCTCTGGGAAACAGATTCCCCCAGCCAACCCTCCAGCCAACCCTCCAGATGACACAGCCAGTGAAGACACCTTGATTACAACCATGGGGAACTAAGCAAAGAACCCAATTAAAGCATTCCAGATTCCTGATAATAAGTGAATGCCACATAATAAATTAATGTCACTGTAGGCCAGTAAATTTGTATAATTCACTATGCAGCATAGAAAACTAATATAATGCCAAAGGTAATAGTGTGAGTGCACTTGTGATGTGCTTGTGTGTGGGTGTAGGGGGTGTGTGCAAACTTTGTACCCTAGGCGAATTCCGTGGTTTTGAAACACAGAAGAACCTAACACATTTGCTATTGCTGTTGTTCTATATGCCTTTTAATACACTTATGTGCAATGTATGCTTTATATCTCAATAGCTGTTTTCATATATACTACCTTTATTTATACTACCTTTCATATATACACACCTCCTAAAATTAGATTTCACAAAATTTTTAACATCTTGATGGTGATGCAATAATCTACACAAGGGATTTGCTTGTTAATTTGTTTTGTCCTGAAAGATAGAGTTCTAAACCTTACAAACGCTTTTCTGCTTTGAGTCCCAAGTTGCCCTTAGAAACAGAATGAAAGGTAGAAGAAATTAGAGATTAAACACAAAGAGATCGAAATTTCCTAGGGGAATGATAAACTTAACAGAAAACCTGCAGTTAGTCTATATAACCACAGAGACCATTTATAGGTGGGTGTTACCGTTTAGTTAGCATAGAAGCATGTAGAGACCTGGAGCAATTTTCTTTTGGTGATTTTATAGTACAGTGTTATATATTTGTGTCATCAGATTGCAGTCTGAATAAAATACAAGATAAACTTAGAACCCTCTTTTTCATAGAAGTGGTAGTATCAAAGCTCCCCTATGCCCTATTTTACCCAGGGACAGATGGACAACGAATGGTCTTTTGTTATTGGTAGAGAGCTCAAATGGAATGGAATTTATCAGGAATTTACATCTAATCTCCCCTCTTAAGGGTTTATGGCTGTTGGTTTGGGCAGTCAACAGCAGGGAAACCAGATGCTTGGATTCTGGAGGGTAGAGTTCCTAGGTCGTAAGTTTTTAAGTGCCTTTCACTTTTATATATTTGCATATGTCAATATCTAAGCATAACATCAATATCAATATCAATATTAGAGGATTTAAATTATAGATTTATCTAAATAGCACCCTCCAAATAAAACCTGAATGTGTCAACTATAACTTCAGCAATAAGCCTGTCTGTGCTTTTTACTACAGAAAATATAGTACTAAAATTTATAAATAATACTGAGAAAAACATATTCATGAAGTAGAATGTTTTTATTTAAAAATTTTCATAAAATACATTCCTTCCTGGCATGGAATATCCTGCTCATGAAAGTTTTACAAAGCCTCCAGCTGTTCCTGCTCATTTTCCCCGTCAACTCTACACTATTATCTTTTAAAAGCACAATAGGACTTTCCCAAATAATCACTAACACATGATGAAATTACCTCTCTAGATCTAAGAACTCCAGCAAGGAATTTGTAGGGGATTGCTATCTCATTTTCAAATCGTACCCTATTCAAAGGTAGCCACAACCACCCTACAGTTAGAGCAATAATTTCTTGTTGCCACACCTCGGGCGGTCTTCAGTTATCTTTAGGACTGTCACGACATTCTTTGAAATAATTCATTTACATTTTCTCTCATAAACAAAAGACTCAAATGTACTCTCTTATCCTTAGGTGTAGGAATTGGAAAAGAGTTCCTAAAATAAAAACTTGAATAATATGATTGCAATTGCAAAGGGTTCTGGGCCATTTCAAATTGGGGCAGTGACTTCTTGTTTTGATTTATTTTCTGCTGCTATAATAGAATATAAAAAACTAGGTAATTTATAAAAAACAGTTTATTTAGCTCATGATTCTGGAGACTGGAAAGTCCAAGTGTTAGGTAGACAACTGGAAATCTAGCTCTTCTAGGAAAAAAGGAGAGGGTTAGGGCTCCTACAGGTGGGGTCCCTACATCCCTATCTCACTTTAATTCTGTCTCCAGTGATTGCTAGCACCCTGTGGAGGAGGGAACACCTTAGCAACTTACCAATCAGCACTTACTGCCAAATACAAAAAGCTGCAGAAATCTCTCTAACCCGCAGACCTAGCAATAGATACAGCAGAGTCTTGAAGGTGACCTAGCACAGCCTTAAGACTAATTATCCAGTCATTAGCTTAAATCTGCATTGCGGTCCACACCTCCACAAAAATAATCATACACAAATTACATTTAAGGATTTAGAGACAAAATCTACAAACAAAAGGTTAGCAAAACAATTATCATTACCTTAAAATGATAATGTGTCAGTCATGATCATATGTGCTTGCTTGAGGAATGCAAGATGCAATTTATACTTGAACTTTATTAATATTATTTATTTTATATAAAGGGAGAATAATCATATGAGCAATTTGATTCCAGAAATATATTTATCTAATGAAATTTAATTTTTATTCTGAATTTTTTAAAAAAGCCTCTTAGATAGCTTCTTATATGTTGCAGACTATACATTGAAATTCAAAAGCTGGTATCAAAAGTAAAAGTAAAATGTGTCATTTTTAATAAAGACAAGACTGATCTATAAAAGGGCAATATCTCAATACAAAGTTCACCGTTTTAAAAATGTCAGTTCTTTCCTAATTAATGTATAAATGTTCTATAAGTGTCAAAAATTATTAAAAATATTACCTGGAAGAATAAATGAGAGAATGTCCAAGAGGTTTTTGAAAAGGAGATGTGCTCTTTCTCATTAGGTATTGAACTAAACAAGAGAAAAATAATTAAAATTAAGTGGAACAAGTGTAGGAAGAGCAAGCAGGTCAATGAAACACCATAAAGTTCAGAAAAAGACTCAGATATTTATAGGAATTTAATATACAAAAAAGTTACTTTTCAATTTCAGTAAAGAGAAATTTTCAATAACTGTTTGCAAATTTCACTACAATAAATGTTTCCTGTAATACTATTCATAGGTGAGAATGGGAAGTAACTAAAGTGTCTAAGACAATAAAATTTATTTATATAATGATATACAAATAGATTTATATGATGAAATACTCACCAGCCATTTTAAAATTTGTTGTAAGAAAATCTATGAAAGAGTTTTTATGCAGCGTTAATTGACAATGAAACAGTTTACCAAACAATACGTAGTTCAAGCTTATTTTTTATATTTTCCTTAGCGTTCATATCAAAAGGATCTCTTTTACCCCTCTTGATAACTTTTTTGCTGCTTCAGGAAATTATTGAGATAATAAAATCAATTTGAAGAATTGTACCTAACTTATTTCAATCATATTTGGGGGTTGTTACTTCACTACTATTTTTTCCCCTTATTCTACTTTGTAGCCTTATAGACAATCAGAAAAAAAGATGATAATAATAATAATAACCTTTCTTTTTTTTTTTTTGCCATTTTCATCCAGTAAGTTGTGAGTAATTCTGAGAAACACTTCAGAAGTTATTGCTCATTGAGAGAAATTATTGCTACATCACCTTGTCTCTACTTCCATCTTTATCACTCTGAAACCCAGAGATAGATGCTTCCTTGACTCTCTCCTCTGCCTCTCCTCGTATCTGGAAGCCCTAATTATCAATGTGTTCTGAACCCTCTGCTTTAACTGTTCTGCAACTGCACTACTTGAACCTCCATTACTTTTCATGGGTGCCTTGATGACCTACTGATGGACCTCCTTGCTGATGGGTCTCCTCCCCATTCCAATCCAAACCTCAGCCTGAATTATCTTTCTAGAACAATGATGATGATCCATTTGTCTGACTATCAGTAAGAGGAAGAACTCATGAGAATGGCCTTCAAAGCTTGTGATCCCAGCCCGAGCTTCCAACCTCACCTTAGTTCACACCCTGCCTGCTACACCAAACTCCTCTCATGGGAAAATACAGGACCTTTTGTAGAAGTGTTTCTAATGGAATAATCTGAACACTGTGGACAGTTTGCCAACCTGCTCTTTGATACCGTTGCAAATTTTAAACCACTTATGTTTCATCGAAGTGTTTCTGACATTTTTGGAATAGCAAATTTTTCTACAGTAATTTTTTTATAAATACGAAGTAGTCTCAGATCTTCCGCATGCAAACACATTATCATCCCTTTAATTGATGTGGCCTTCACCTCACTGATATCCATTTTCTTTTGAGGAGAAACATGCTTGGTGGCTTCATCAATATTTCATTTGTTGAAAATGTTAAGTAAAGAATTATTTCTCCAAATGACCTATATCCTTTCACACCTTTAATTTTTTTTCTTTTTTTGTTTATAATGTTATCTTTGCTTGAACATTCCTTGGTATTCTTTTTCACTAAGCTAAATTCTATGGTTTATTCAAGACTCACCCCCAACATTACTTCCTCTTCTTTTTTTGCAGTTTTTGGCCAGGACTGGGCTTGAATCCTCTATCTCCGGCATATGGGGCCAGTTCCCTACTCCTCTGAGCCACAGGTGCCACCCCCATTACTTCCTCTTCAAAGTTTTTCCCTCTCAATGTCCCTAACATGTCACCTGACATGTAAGTAGGTTGAATTTACTTAATCTCCTTATTACTACCTCTAATATAAATTATGTATATATATATATATATATATATATATATATATTTTAGTAGAAAAATTTTGGTGTTAGATATCCTTTTGTTCCCAATTCATAAATCACTCAAATTTCGATTTACTTTCTCTTTTGCATTCCTATTGTTTTTTGTAATACTTTCTTGAAATATTTGGCATTCTCCTTATTTCTTACAATATATAAAAGCAGATATTATATGTTAATACATTTGTAACTTTTCAGGCCCTGGTTAATAATCATTAAGGGTTGTTGAACAATGAAAGAATGTGAGAAGGAAGGAAGGAAGGGAGGGAAGGAGGGAGAAAGGAAGGAGAGAGAGGGAAGGAGAAAGGGAGGGAAAAATCATTCTATTTAGGCTTCTAACAGCCTGTCCACCTAAACTTTGAATTGAGTTAATGTATGATCTCCCACCCCACCCCCCAAAAAAATCACAACATGGATATCCTTAAACTAAAATTAAATTCCTACAAAAGTGGACGTGTATAATCAAACTTCCATCAAATAAAAAGAGTTAAATTACACTTTTTTTTTTTCCAATAACCTTCTTTACTATGTTGTAGCAAGTGTTTGTATATGGAGTCCATTTTTAAAAGTAGGAAAGCTGCTTCTCTATAAACACTGGCTTGTATATTTCATTTCACTTTCTTAACTAAAAAGTCAGTTCTGTAAATCATTGTAGTAGCTCAATAAACAAGCGCTAAATTGTGAACTCCCTAAGGATGACTGTCTTATTCAGTAATGTTTCCCAAGAGCCTCACTAATACCAGGAAGGCAGGGTTGCTGACATTTGCAGGAGAATGTATCATTGTTAATTCCTAAGACCAATGCAGTACATGTTCCTTCAATGTCCACTCACATAGCAAAACTGTGTGAAGAATAACAGCCAGCTCTCAAAATTGCTCATTTGATGATTTATCTGGGTGGGTGAAAGGAGCAAAAAGCCGAAGAAAACATTCTTTCCTAAGATGCTCTTTGCCTTAGATCAATAATATGCAGAAAAGGCCATCGCAGGACAAATGAAAATTGTCTTGCCTCCCAACAACAGCATGAAAAGAAAAAAGATACAACGATCTAAATTTTGTCAAAAAAGCATTCTCAGTTAAAATGCAGTGCTTTTAGAAATTTTTTTTTTGGTGCCTTCTGCTTTTGTTCCTACTGTATTTTAGCAGGTGCCATGACTGAGATATTCTAAAATGAGAAAGAATGTTTAGAAAACACAGAGGGGTTATGACCTAATTGCCTTATGATTTCTTAACTTTATTAAATGGCAAAGGAGTACAAAGAAAATGTCCCTAACATTTTTAGTTTTTTAGTTGATAGAGTTCAAGACTCCAAAATAAGGCGCTTGGCATTTAAGAAAATAGCAGAAGCAGGCAGGTTCCTCTTATTTTCCCCTTTCCCCTTCTCCCCTGCAGCTGGACATAAAACCAGTTGACCTTCTCCTAAGGCAGGTCTTAAAATCCTCATTCCTGGGGTTCCCTTTCTGTACCTGGAGGAAAAGAATGTCCTTATCTCTGCAGTCAGAGGGACACAGAGAAGGATCTGAACAACAGGCCTTTCTATGCCCCACTCAGTTTATCACCAATAGGTCTTAACCCCTCTGTCCAATCATGCTTCTGTGTGGCTGTCACTCTTCACCATAGCTAAGCATAGAAATACACAGGCTTCCGTGTTTATTTGGATCTTTACCTGTGAAGACTCCCATGTCAGGTAAAATTTATATTAAATACGTTTGTATGTTTTTTTCTCTTGTTAATCTATCTTTTGCTATAGGTGTCTCAGCCAGGAACTTAGCAACAGGTGAGGAAAAGATACTGTGTTTTCTCTCCTCCCCAATTCACTTGTCAAATTGATTGTAGTTGAAGTACACTGGACTCCAGGCTTCTCTCATTTCTTGTTTTCTTATTCTGCATCTGGCTTCAAATTAAGATTTGTTTTAAATGGTTAATTATTTTACAAGGCTTAAAACATTAGTTTTAACCTTTTTGAACACCAAATATGAGTAAACCACTCTGCCAAATGCTTTATATATGGTCAACTCAAATAAGTTGAGGCATAAATTTCAATAAATGAGGGTTTACTAACTCAAAGTTGAGGAAATGCCCAGGGAAAACACAAACCACAGAGTTGGGGTTGTTGTTTTTTGTTTTTTTTTTTTCCAAAGGGAAATTTGGAAGTTTTCAGCATTAAAAAGCATAGAGAAAGAAAAAAGATTGGGGGAAAGAGTAGTGAGACAAAAAAGTTACACTTTTGTAAGAGCAGGAAAATCTCCATTGTAGAAAAGGTAAATGTTAGGAGAGAAAAAAGGAACTGAAGAAAGCATTGTTTGTAGAGTTTTCCCTGCGTAGGTGAAAGAATGTCTGATTGAGTCTTGTTTCTGTTCTGCTACTTGTGAAGATAAAGTTGTTATAATTGTGTGGAATGGAAGAGAGTTTAATTTTAGGTGTTAGACATAGCCTGCAGGCCTAAAGTTACAATTTACAGGTACTTATTATAGAGGCCAGCAAGGAATTTCCTTAAGGAATGATCTGTGAGACTCAGGCCCTTGGGCTCTCTTTGTAATAGAGTCCCAGGGAAGACTTTACTGGGTCTTATGTTCCAATAAAAGGGAGGCAGCACCAAGGAAAAGTCCTCAGCCTGGCTCCCCAGGAGAGTTTAGGGAGAGTTTAAAGAGGAAAGGGGAACTGCAAGGGTGTAGAGATGGAGATTGTCTTGCACCTGCCTAGTTTTCTTACATGCTTCTTCATGTCATGTATCTTATTAGCTTGTTAAGTCTCCACCCCTGGATGAGATCTTTTAGCATTAAAATGAGATTATAGTGGGGGAAAGGTCAGAGTAAGGTCAGTGTGGAGGTCCTTGTTGGCTTAAGGTGGTTAGATACAGAAGGTTTGGTTTCTTTGCAGCCAGGTTCCTTATCAGATAGTGTCAGCATCTTGCTTCAGTGCTCTTACTGAAGCAAGACATTACTCAAGACACAGATGGTGTGGCTGCCTTCTTGTATGTGTATGGGCTGAATTCCAGTGTCTAGGAAGCCATTTGTTTGGTTGGTTGGTTGGGTTTTTTGCTCTTCCATCGTTAATTAATCTGATCATACCATGCCACGTTGGCTCTCTTGATCAAAAGTGAGGCCCAAATCCTCTCCCTGTATTGACCACCTCAGTTCACACATACGTGAGGGCTTTCCCTTCCCTTTTGCATAAGAAGTTGGGGGGGGGGGGGGATGTCCTGGATTTTATTTTATTTTACACATATCCTACACAATTTAGCCTTTAAACGATTTCTTGGAGCATTATGTTTTTATTCCCATTTATTTTTGAGAAAACTGAAAGTCAAACAATCAAGTAACCATCGTAGAAAGATTCATAATCTTACTGGTATCCAAGACCTACCTCTATATTGATCTGACCCACAGTGGTTTCAAATAGCATCTTCTTTATAGAACTTAGTCAAATTAAGAATTTCCCCCCACTTTACCCCCAGCCTCAACAACTCTAAAATATAAAGGCAATTTGCCATATCCTTCCAATCTCTTAGTGGAACTGACCTCAAAAGATTTTCAACTTGCGATTGTGAAAAACACCATGGTAGCTGAAGAATGAATTTCTATGATCTGGGATCCATCCCACCTCTGAATCTAACTGGCCATGTAAACTGTGACCATGGCTCAATTTCTCTCAGCCTTATATTCCTTTTTTTTTTTTTCTTTTTTTTTTATTCTTTTGAGTGGAGTCAGCCTAGCTCACAGCAACCTCAAACCCTTGGGCTCAAGCAATCCTCTTGCCCCAGCCTCCCAAGTAGCTATGACTGCGGATGCCTGCCAGGATGCCTGAATGATCTTTTTACCTGTAGTCCCAGAGTCTCACTCTTGCTCAAGCTGGTCTCGAACTCCTGAGCTCCGGTGATCTTCCCAACTCAGCCTTCCAGAGTAGTAGAATTACAGGCATGAGCCACCATGCCTGGCCTATATATGCCTTGTCTTGAAATTAGATTAACTACCCAATTGCATAGAAGATTTTAGTTTGTGTTATAATAGAATCTCTAAAAGAATGGGTATATTTTGCGTATTTCCTTTGATTAACATTTATCTGTAAATTGCAAAGTAGAAACATTGCCCACAACCTTATAAAAGAAAGGTTTGTTGTTTCTGATGTACTTGGATGTCATGTGGGTTATGTTCCAACAAATTCTTTTCTTTAAAAGAACACAATTTCTTTTTTAATCCTCAAGATATTATTATTTGACATTTAAAATGTGCTGTTTCTTATATTGACATTCCTTTATCCAAAATGTACAGAAGGAGAATGCATTTCTTAAGATGTTCCAAATGCAGCAGCATTTTAGCTACCAGATAATAATAAATTGGAAATGACAGTGCTGATGGTGGTGCAATTCATGGTGAGCTTGGTAAGGGCTTAGCAACCTCCCATTAAATTAATGAGAAACTTCAGCCTTTCTGGCCAGCATAAGTGAGCAACATAAGGGAGACATCTACCTTTCTACCACCCTGAGAATGAAAGGCAAGACTGTAAGGGCGACCAATTTAGTTAAGTGTTTGGCTTTCCACCAGGTTTATCCCTGGATCGGTTGTTATTTCATTATTCTCTGGAATAACAGAGAATAGTTTAGTTTTCAAGATAGCTGTTGGTTTTCAAGATTAACAGCAGCTAAAATAGCCTATTAAGTGGTTTAAATCCTTGTTTCCTGAATACAGATGAAATAAAAGGACCAGAAATTCCTCCAGGTCCCTAAAACTATCCAGTAAAGGTGGCCTCTTAATTTGGTCTTGTAAGCAGGATTTTTATTTTATTGGTCTGCTTGATTTTACAGTCAGTAACTCTTTGCTGTACTATCTAAAGGGAAGCATGGCACTTAGTCAAAAATTAAAGAGACAAGAATATGATTGTGGATTTTTCTTGAGGCAGAATGTTAAAATTGAAGAAATATTGGATTAGGAATTAGGTGACTAGTGCCTCTAACAACCTGTGCAGGCTGGAACAACTCATGAAATCTCTTGAGGTCTCAGTCTCATTACTGATAAAAGAATCAGTTTGAAAATATGATGACTAAGTTTTTCAATTTTATTAATATGACAGATATGGAAAATTAGTAGGTAATGAAATATAAATGCAGAATTCCACAAATTATCTTTTCTTGAGCATAGATCTTCTTCTGTAAATGTGAGTAATATCCTATAATATCTATTTTTATGTTACTGAACACACAAATTCTAATCCATGGAAATTCCATTTGTGTATTCAAAAGTAGGCACTCAGAATGTTTTTCACATTGCTCCTGTTACTATTCTCTTTCAGAGCTTGTAACATCACCTATTAGTCCACATTGATCAACCAATCTTGACATAATTTATTTCTTGTTTTACTTACTTTAATCTATAATTTAATTCTTTTAACTCCCTGGAAGAAAATTCTTAGACATCCCTTTGAAAGAGTTCATTTCTTATAATCGTTTTAAACATAGATCATGAAGTGACTGTGTTTCCATTTATGGATTAATCCTCTTTGTGTTTTCTAATTCCTTAGGCTGTCTTGTCTTGTGATGTTGATACTCAATAACATCTTACCCAAAGAATGGAAGCTTAAGGAAAGTTGTTGAAGACTGAAGGTAATCTATAAGTCTGAATACAAGCTTTTAAATTATCAAGAGCAGTAATATTACCAGTTCATGGAGAAACACATAGAGGTTTGCCAAATCTGTGGATGGTTGTTATTATTATTATTATTTTTAGAAATGGGGTCTCACTATGTTGCCCAGGCTGATCTTGAACTTCAGCACTCAAGCAGTTCTCCTGCCTCAGCCTCACAAAGCACTAAGTTTATAGGCATAAATCACTGCATATAGCCAGATGTATATGTTCTAGAGACTTCTCAAAGAGCTCAAGCCCCAGGAAAATAATAAAATCAAATTTTAGTGTCCAAGGTTTCTTCATAGGTTTTTATAAAAGTGTGCAAAGAAGAGAAATAGCAATGTTGAACACCTGCTATTTGATGAGTACTTCATATGAATCACCTTGTTTTATCTCAGGTAAGTCCTAAAAGTGTTATACTGTATTATGAGTTATGATTTACAAGTAAAGAAAAAGAGGCCGAGCAATGCAAGTAATGATTGGTCTTTTAAGTCTTCCTATCTGTGACTATAGATAGTCAAAAGAAGAATTAGTATCTCAACTCTGGTCTTTATGTCTCTAAAAAATATTGTCCTTTTTCATTGCTTTCCTTATAACAACTTATTTTATATTCTCCTTATTTCTGTCCTTTGTACTTCTCTTTCTTTCTCCCTCTATAACCTCAAAGTGAAGCCTTGTAATTGAAACTCTTTGACACCTACTAAGGTTCTGGGAATAAAATAATTTTTTTGTTACTAGAGTTAGCATGTATTGAGAACTGAACCACATAACAGGGATAAAGTGCTATGAGATTAGTGTTTACAGATTTGAAAATGAAGGTTTAAAGAGATTTAGCAACCTGCCTAAGATAACATTGTTGGTGGATTCTGAAGAAAATAATTTATTCCTATATCCAACTAACTATAATGTCTGTGCTCTTGGGCACTACAAAGAAATCTAGGCCTGAGGATGGAAATATGGGATTCAATTTCTTTTATTTCAAGTCAGGGATTTAATTATATTCAATTTTCATTTCTAAAAAAAGATTTGGTTGTAGATCTTTATTTCAAAAAGTCCTTTCAACTTTTTGCTTTTAGAAAAACTACTTGGTCGGCACTGAGGAAAAACAAAACCAAAAGAACCAGGCCACACAAAATGCCACTGATGCTGTGGTGTTCTACTGCCATCTGATGGCCACGAAGGGTAATGTATGGCAAATGCTTCTCGGCTGAAAATGACCATCTTAACAATTATTAAAATATGGAGATGTAACCTTGAATTTAAAGGGAAATGTTTAAGGTGTAGAATTTTATTTCATTATTTATCCTGTATGTGCGTCATCTCAAGTGTGAATGGATATATTTAGCTCATCCTATGTGTGACCTGAAGTAAGCACTAGTTTAGAGGCCTTTAAAAAACAAATAAAAGTGAACACATCACGTGTAGTTGTGGATTTCTCTTTACATTTTGTAAATTTTTTGTTTAATTTTTTATTAGCATATAGATTCAAAAGCATTTTGGAATTGCCTGTGTGACTGCAGTGCTGGGCTTGAAGATTGATACACACTGAGAAAAAACAACTGGTGTTTTGGTTCCTGGGGGCAGGATGCTACCACTGGATGCAACATCTTGAATTTTTTTGAATGTTGATTCATGTCACACTTCAATTTTTATTTTTTTCACTGACTTTGTTTTCTTATTAAAACCACTGGTGTCAGAGATGTCTATGTATCCCTATTGGACAGCAGAAGCCTGACCTTTTAGATGCAGATGTGTTTAGAATTGAAAATCACAGAAACTTTCAGTTACTTATTCAGCAAATACTTATTAAGTTTTGATGAGGTGCTGCATATATAGTAAATATGACAGTATTGCCTCCAAAGTAATTATAGTTCACTATTGAAAACTGACCCACGGACAGGCAATTACAAGGTCGCATATGGCAGATGGAGTTCACAACATGCTAACCCAACAAGGAACCTTGGCAAAAGCAGCAGGAGCAGGAAGGTCACTCTCACCTTTCCCTCGGCCTTCACTCCTGGAGCATCTCATAAAACCTAGGAGGATCGCTCACTGCCTTTCTCATGATGCTTTTAACCTCAGCAGCAGGTCAGCAAACCCTCATTCCAGAGGCACCCTCCCCATTCTAGGGCAAAAGGAACATCTAATCTCTGAAAACACAGAGACACAAAGAATAACCTGAACAGTCAGGTCTTGCTAAGTTCCCCAGGTTTATTACTGTTAGATCTTGTCCTCTTTGTTCAGTTATCCTTCTTCACAATGACTCACTTTTCATCAAACATGAGCATAAAAATACACAAGTTTACGCTTTTCCTTAGTTCTTCATTTCTGAAGACTCCCGTGTCAATAAAAACTTATACTGAGTAAATTTGTATTCTTTTCCCTTACTAATCTGTCTTTTGTTTTATGAACCTGAGCCATGGGCCTAAGATGGGAAGGCATTTCTCTTCCCCTCCCTGGTGTTGTGAGTGATGGCTGAGAACAATGTCTCCATATTCTCACGTGTGTCTCTGGAAAGCAGCAAGCACCGAGTTGCTGATGGTGTGAATGGAGTGACACAACTGAGGCAAGCACAAGTATCACAAGACACCTGATCACAGTGGGAGAGGATCTCTGTCTAGAGGAGGAAACTGGGCCAAGGTGTGATGAGACGTAAGCAGCCACGAGGAGGGTGGAGCAAGATGTTTCTGACAGACATCAGAGGGGGAAAGGCTGGAGGTGATGCCGGAGTTACTTAAATTTCAAAATTAAGAAGACATCAAGCAAGTAACTTGCCCAAAAGATGGTTAATGTCACAACCAAGTTTAATTTGATTCTTCTGATTACCTTTTCATGTGATTTATGCTAATATAACTGTCCATAACCTTTTCTGGTATAGAGGAGAGAAGAGAAAGGGATTTAATCTGTTTAACAGCAGTGAAAAAAGAAAGAAAGTAACTACTGAGAAGGACATGGTAAAGGAAGAATCTTCAGTACTCCACTAATGATTGGGCATTGAGGATGTTTGGATTGCAAGGTAGCAGGACAAAGAAAGGAGGAGCAGGATCTCAAACCTTCAGGGGACACTTACCAGCATTTTGTCTGTTAAATACACATTATTTCATTAATGCCCCCCACTGTTACTAAATGCCATAGGAGAAGGGAATATTGACCCTGAGAGCAATCCAGTCAAGGGAGGGAGAAACAGCCTCTGAAGCCACATACATGGCAGACTCCTTCACTGGGGCCCTGCCACACAATGCCACCGGCGGGGAACAAAAGAAATACAGTAAAGGATTCCATATTTCAAGTGGCTTCTGCTCAGTTTAAGGACTTAAAAAAATACATGCAGATATGGGCTGTCAAAAATTCCAGGGCAGCAATAGCACAGCAGGAGACGTCATTACTCGTGTGCACGGGACTCAGTCTAGGAAAGCTCCCCTTCTCTCTGAGATCTGCTGCCGATAGAGGCTGCTCCCCGCTGGGCCGTGCCTGTTACACCTTATTGTCAATTACTGTCCTCATACATTTGTGTAGTTACTGTGAACATTTCTGGCTAATGGAAATAAAATGTCTTGAAGAAGATACACCTTTTCCTGGTTCTCACAAACCCAGTCTGGCGTGTAGGAGGGCTGTCGCCACTTAATCTGTCACTGCTTCTGTGCTCTGGCCCCTAAAATGAGAATTTGTCTTTCAATGACCCTTGCATGTCCTCAACCCACTTACTATGGCAATGCTGTTGAGACCCTTTCCTTAGGTGTTAAGGTAAAATGGAGAAAAAGATGGGTATGCTTTTTGTAACCCTTTTTACTCCCTATCAGATCAAATGTGGGTCTTTGAATCGTGCTACCTGTTCGTACCCCCGGGCCTCACACAGTTAAGTCTCCACATAAGTACCGTGGACTAGTTAAACAAAGCACTGAAAAGGTCTAGCCCAGTGGTTTTCAACCTTTTTTATCTCACAGCACACTTGAACCTATAGTTAAACTTGCTTTGCAACCTTAAATTTCATTGATCAAAATGGAAAATATATAAATATGTATATTTACTGTGCTTTGAACTTCTTTAATCAATGACCTTTAAAAATTTTCATGGCACAGCTAAGATCCTCTCACAGCACACCGTTTGAAAATCACCAGTCTAGCCACATGTTACAGCTCCTCCTCCTTGGTTAATGATACATAATTAGCATCTAAATCCTAATTTGGGATTTGCTTATCTCTTTGTGTGTTCTTCCTCCAAAACTGCTGGCTTATTGTTTCTAGAAACATACTGAAAACACTGTTTTTCTTGAAACTTGAAGTTAAATAAGACTTAACATGAGTGAAGTTCAGCCTTGACGACACTGTTGGACTTAGAGGAGTTGAGAGAAAAAGCTGCTTTGCCCAGGTACACAAGGGTCCTCAAACTTTTTAAACAGGGGGCCAATTCACTGTCCCTCAGACCGTTGGAGGGCTGGACTATAGTTTTTTAAAAAAAAACTATGAACAAATTCCTAGGCACACTGCACACATCTTATTTTGAAGTAAAAAAACAAAACGGGAACAAATACAATCACACCGCCTCATGTGGCCCGCGGGCCGCAGTTTGAGGACCCCTAGGTGGAAAGAGAGTCCCTCTTGACTGACTGTGAGGAATTTTTAGGAAAAAAGATACAGATGTTAAATATAAGCCAAATTTAAGTTAGCAAATAAGTTCAAATTTATTTAACACAGTTTTGACCCTCAGTAGACATTTTTTTAGTAATGGCTAAAAGAAGCTTTGATGATGAAACACACCGAGTTAAGACACTGTGTGCAAAACATGATAAAATTTAAAGATGCTGCCTCCTGCCCAAATGTGGAGCTCTTTCCCAACAAAGCCAATGAGGGGGTATTGGCCCTGCCTGAAAATGGGTGAAGAAACTGAGGCACAGAAAGGTGAAGACACGAGGAGTGGATTAAAAATGGCGGCTGAGTAACAGCTTCCCAGTAACTGGGCTTGGCGAATCTGGGGAGACAAGACTCCAGACATCTCTGGCCGGTGGGACCTGCCTATGATCATCCCTTTGAGGATACAGAGAGCCAGCAAGGGACTTCTGGACCCCAGGAGGAAAACAAAAAAAGTGGAAAACTGGCAAGTGGCTGCGTGTGTTCGATCAACCTAATCACGCCAGCAACCGTAAGTACAAGCAGCAGTGAGACTGCAAACCGGAAAGGCCTTACCTGTGAACTTTTTTGGTGTTCTTGGACTTGGCGCTCAGTTGAGCTGCATTGGGGAGAGCTTGAGCAAAAGTGTGGAGAACTTTGGGCATTGTCTGGGACC